>MIQA02023852.1:0-31823 GCA_001887855.2 Sclerospora graminicola
ACGAACGCCCCCTTGCAACTTTCAATCAAGTGTGGTCCGTGGGTTGCTTGTCGGATCGATTTCCCAACTTGGCGCATTTTTGCGGTGGGTTGGCGACACTTTTCCCTAACACTGCAACGGTCGAGTCTGATTTCTCGGTTCTCGGTTGCGTGAAGAACGACAGGAAGACCTCGCTTACGGACCTCTCACTCGAAGGCATTCTCCATTGCAAACAATGGGAACGCCTGACCGCTGCTGCCGGGAATATGTAGACTCGATTCTTGCATTGTAGTTCAGAAACCCAGATTTCCCAGGGTATTTAGACTTGTTTTTACTATTGCATTTCAGAAACCCCAGATTTCCCAGTTTTGGATTCCACTTTCGACCCAGATCCTGCCAAAGTCTGGGAAATCTGGGAACACCCAGTTTGGCAGAGGTCTGGGGATGACCGATTAGATCCGAAGGTCAGTCTGTCATTCGAGTTGGCCAGCAACGATATTGCTCAGATTGCCAAGGCGGAAGCTACGCTGAAAGAGGAGGTTGAGGTTAAAGTGTTTGTGAAGAAGAAAAGGTCGGCAATGAAGACTAAGGAAAAGGTCCAGTCAGTTCCATCATCTTATGACGCCTCCGTCTCGGAAGTACCCACCTCTTACGTGAGATTCCAAGGTTTGCCAAAGGATTTGAGGACTCTACCGGATCTGAAGCTCCAAGTCTTGAGTCACAAGACGTTGAAGTAGATCTGGACTTGGAAGATATATGAGATGGCTTCGGCGCCACCCCAAGTACGGCGTAGACGGAGATCCACGCTATCAACTGTCACAGGAACGCTTCGGTCAAATGCTGGACGCTCTAGAGAAAGCTTCTGCGCTGTTGAATCCAAATGTTATGACATTAGCAGAGCCTAAAGACATTTTTGACAAGAAACTAAACCTGCACAAAACCCCGCTCAATCGCGTCCCATGTGACGTGTCTGCGTCCTGGTCAACTAAACGCCAAAAATTACGCCGTCCTCTGCTGCGTCGATTCTGGCCCCAGACCCCACTGAATGATACCAATCCCCATTCAGTGTTTCGACCATGAGAAAAAGAACGTGTAAACATCGCAAAAACGACTTGAAAGGACTCCGCAAGCTTCAACAATTACGTGTAGACTTTGAGCGCGTACGACGCCTTTTGGATCGAGTGCGGCGTCGAAAAGATTGCAGCTTGTTTTTTTAGACGAAATCGGACGACAAGCGGAACATGAGGTTACAAATCGTGGACCGACCGAATGCCACGATACGTAAGCCAATTATCCCTATAGATAGATAGAGAGCGTGAACGTCATAAGAAGAAGAAGAAGAAACATCGTGACGGAGAAATGTGGCTTTTCGGCCAGCGGTGATTCAGGAACAGGTAATTATTACAAGAATGCTGAGTCTTGGACCGGATTCCCTCTTCCGACTTCGCGTATTTTTTTTGTGGCCCTACAGAGACAATGGCTCCTGCACTGAAGAGAAATCTATCGGCCACCAGTGGAGGAGTGTCAGAATCGGCTACGCCCGATAGTGGCTGGTCAAACTTGCCAGATCTTGGCATTGTTGTCAATCAAGGAGTCGTTCTTGTTCAAGAAATGTCTATACATCCTTTGATGCATAAACTTCATCAAGTTACGTCCAAGGGGCTTGATGAAAAAATATACGGCATGAGTGACAGTGAAGACGAGTTTTTGGAGCCTCTTACTTTGTCTGTGTACGATACGCCGACAATACGGAAAGGATCCAGCGGTGGGAAGGGCTTAAAAAAACGGTATGAATATTGAACCAGATCGAAAAGTAAAGTTTACGCTGGATGTTTAAGAATAAGCGCACGAGTTTAGAATGTTAGAAAGCTACATTGCTGCTGACAATACTTATATGCTTGCGATAAAGGAGCGACTTGCATGTATTTTAGGATCCACGTCCACAGTTGTGGCCTTCTACTATGAAAATACATGACCACTACTCCAGGAGTAGTAAATAAACAATTATTGCACGATTCCATAACGGTAGAGGAAGAACTTGCTAGGAGGCAGGCAAAAGATTTTTTTTATATTTTAGTTTTATGTCGGTAGTTTATATTAATATCTCTATGCAATCCGCCATTCTTGCACATATAAGTGCAAGTATGGCAGATTCAATGATGGTGCTTGCGTAACCATCGGCGTACCCTGATTTCGCATTTCGTTAACCCTCAATAAGATCATTTTCATACACTCGTAAACAGACAGGCAAACGAATTAAATTCGATAATAAGTATTATGTAAAAAAAAACAAAAGCATATCAGCACATTTCAGTGCATAAAATGTTCGACTATCTTGGAAAAACCTCAATACTTAAAGTACTGTACTTGCCCCGTGGCTCGTAGCTCTTACGCGACTTATACGGAAACAAGCTGAAGACGGATAACATTGCGTTTGGGCTCGAGTGGCATCTTACGAAGGTTATTTCAAAGAATCATAATTGGTAAAAAAAGTAAAAAAAAATAGTTAGTCTTAATACCACATTTATATGCCCTCCGGAAGCAGGAGATGTCGCAATTGGTTGCGGAGTCTACTACTCCATTGTCACGTCGTCCAGTTTTCCCATCGCATCAACCACAACATATTCATACAGGTACATTACGTGTACTGTATCGACAAATCTATCTCATCCTTCTGCTTCCTTGAAGCATCGTAATCTGCAGCTCGATCTCACGCTGATGACTTCAAGCAACATGATTGGGTGTTGTCACTAATGTCAGAATCATGAGTAAACATACATGTATTCCAAAATCATCTCACTTCATTTTTTACCGACATTCCAAGAGCCGTCAAAGTTCTAACCATGAAGTTTATATCAACCCTTGCTGCTGCTTCATTGGCACTCGGAGCCATAACTTCCGTTGACGCCACTGAACACGTCGAACGTTCCCTAATTATGGGGGGGACAGTAAATCCGATCGGCACGAAACTGTACACGGCAGGCCTTCGTAAAGACCTTACAAGCAACAGCTTCTGCGGCGCTGTTCTCATTTCTCCAATACACGTGCTTACGTCTACGTCCTGCTCGTGGTTGCTGTACGCCAAATATGCTGTCGTGGGTACGCACTACCGCAACGGCAGTATAGACGGTGAGGCGTTTAAGGTTAAGACGGGGCAAAACCACTCGCTCAATAATCCCGTTAACGGTTCATACGATTTTGCAATCCTGACCCTCGACAGGGCCAGCACAATCCAGCCTGTCAAGCTTCCCAAGGCGGACGACTCGGACGTTCAGGTCGGAATGTCGGCGACAGCTCTGGGTTGGGGGTTCACGACCGCCACCGGAAACGAACGTTCTTATGAGCTTGAGAGCGTCTCGTTGCCAGTGTGGAGCAACCAGGACTGCTTGCCTCATCTGATAGTTGATCAAACTTTTTTCTGTGCTGGAGGTAATGCTGGTCAGGATGTGAATGGGTACGACACTGGAGGTCCCGTAGTCAAAGAAAACAATCAGGGGGATTCGGATGACGTCCTGATTGGAATAACAAGCTGGCAAATTAGCTATGGCAAGGCCGGAGTTCCTGCTGCTTTCTCGCGCGTGTCTGCTGCGCTTCCATGGATTCTCTCTATCACTCAAGGTAAAGGAATTCGTCAGTAAGGGAATGTCGTATGCGTCCGCTTTTATATTGCCCAATCATATCACATTGTTTAGGTATGAACAAATTACCGGTAATGACATGCGACCCACCGCAATGCATAAAATAAATTTACATGCTTACCTACTTTTTTTCTGTTGGTGTATTATGTTGCTTCTATGAAAGGGATCTTTTAGAGTTTACGGCAGCAGGTTTTGGTCGAAATCAATAGACCATCAGATCAAAGAATATACCTGGTTATACGTCAATTACAGTATTTTTAATCATATGGTGCATAAATCCTATTCGATTAAGTCATATAACTAGTTATACCAAATCTGAAAAGTCGTAAAATACCGAGTCAATTTCGATATGACTCTCTTTTCGAAATTAGCATGTGGTGTGCCACATATTAACCTTCGACTTTTTGCTCCCTATCGTCAAACCACACTTTAAAATGGAGAATGCGTCAAGAACATGCTTATTTTAGGTATATGGAAAGGACGAGTCGACCCAAATGCAGCTCCAATTACTAAACCAAAAACCCCTGGTAACAAAACCCCTACCGCTAGCACTATGGGCAATGTTTTGTCCAGGGCTTACATCCGCGGGTTTCGCACACGGCAAGTAAACCTCAGGCATATTGATGGGATTGTCCATTTTTTTGTCCTTCCATATACTGGCGGTAGCCACTTCGATTCTTTTTTGGCAGGTTTCTGCTCCCCAAATGCTGCAGGAAATATGTCGTCTCTGTATCAGACACCGCTTTAGCAGCGGCTGCACCTCGCTGATTTTAGCCTCTAATTGCTAGTCAATGGATACAACAGCCTTCCACCATGAAAGTAGTACTTATTAATTTAATTTGAAGGTAAAAAGTTCACCGTTTTCGACTATCGTGCATGATCACAGCTTCAACATGAATAAAATGGAAACGAGCTTCGCTCGGTAATCCAGCCAATCCGTCAGCGTCTAACAACATTATCAAAACCATGAAATCATCACTGACACCATATGAACATTTTGAACTGAAAATTGTTCGTATATTGACAGAGACGACGCATAGGCGTACTAGAACCCCCTTCGCGCGTTCAAAAATCGTTTGTGCCAATTGGGGGATACATTCAATACCAAAGACGCGCCCTCCGTCCTGATCGACAAGATTTCTAAGGCAGGCCGTCAAATATCCTGCTCCAGCGCCTATATCTAGCACATGTGAATGATCAATCTTGAGTAGCGCTTCACGTGCAATTCCCGCATGCAGATGAGGCGTCGATATCGTCTGTCCGAAACAAGTGGTCTTGGTACGCTTGGGAAGAAAACGAGAACCTTCTAAATCTTCACCTGATGCCACGTATAGCGCTCGATCCGTGGCCTTCGTAGCCCCCGCCACACGCTGCGACTGTATGATGCCTGTGTGTATCAAATTATCCACGAATCCGTCGTTCGACAGCCAGACTTCGTTATCAGATTCTGTCTGACCAGGAACGGAAACAAAATCCTTGAATTTTAATTGAAATTTAGTTTCAAAGCAGTACCGTGACATTCAGATGCCACAGATCGGACCAAGTAAAGGTCTCTGGATACACGAGTCGTGCCGTACTCATCACGGTATTCCCCTGCACTTCGTAAGCGTAAACGTTTGCGATTCGATTGCGTACGAGTTTAATTAGAGCAATCAGCAATAACTGTTTCGAGCTCACGAGAAATTTGCCATTCACAATCACATAGCCTGAGCCATAGACCCCATCTGCTGAAGCGAATTTCATGCCCTTAAAATAGACGTAATTATTATAGTCCGAAATGATCCCAAACCGCGTTTGGAGTGCAGCTCCTGTCGAAATTTCGAAATTGGTTAAGTTCCCTTTTAAAGCAATCACCGCCTTCTCATTCGTACTTGATTGAGTATTACTTAATGTCGATCGCTGTCGCATTTTTTCGGGATAGAAATAGCGATGAAGTTTGCGCAAAATGGCATAAAGCACAACGAGCCCAAGTATGAAGATCTTGGGAAAGAAAGAGGTGATGAGAAATTTGCCGTCAAGTTTAGGAATCTGGAAAGAAGACCAAAAATTGAGAGGAGACATGACTCGAATATACTCAGGCATTTCAGTATTTCCAAGTTGCATCACTTTGTTATAGTACGCGGAGATTATGCGCACCACAGCAGGAGAGAGGTGAAGAAAGTTGAAGCGATAGTGATGATTAATTTCGAACAAGGATATTGCGATTGACGGGTCAATGCGCTCACGAATCAACAAACTGATGAGCCCCACGAGCCCAAGATAGACGACAAGAACGTCAGCATGTACCAAATCCGCGTGAATCTCGATTATTTCGTCGTGGTTAAGTTGTGCCGCATTCGACATTGCGTATTCAAAAAGGGTCCAGAAAGAATTCGTATACCACGTCAGCATCACTAATACGCCACGTCCCACAAGAGTTGCAGTTGATACGGAAGAAAACGGATCCCCAATCCATAACTTGCCAGCACGAAAATTATGGAAGGTCAGTAGTCCCAAGACACCTAATGAGATGATCGTTTGCATGCCAAAGACAAAGTGAATGCCATGTACCCAAGCCCAAGTGTCTTCAAAATTCGTTTTTCCAATCCACTTCCACCGAGTCAAGACACTTACTGCATCGGTATCATTAAATACAGAGTATGTCGAATGAACATTCATTTGCTCGCCACTATTATGAAAACCTCGTTTACGTGATGTGATCAAGCGCCTCACTGGCTCGTTTATTGGATCTTTTGGAACCGTTTGCATTTCCATACAACTATTCTCCGTGATTCGAACTAACTTACAAACTTCGAATTTCATGATACGTTGATACGGATACGTTGGTGCTATGATATGAACCCGCTCACTAATACCTGCTCGCATATCTTGGATAATAGCCACCATAGCAACGAGAGCTGGGCCATACTTTTTCGTAATGTGCACCTCATAATCTTGCACACTAACGGATACGACGACTAAGAAAACTTTTGTCGGGTCATTCCCATGCCGAGCAAAGTTGAAGACCCGAACGAAAGAAGGATCACCAGTTTGTACTTGAGTCGCGCTGCAATCGACCACTCCAACGATTAGTTCTAAGCCGTTCACAGTAGTGGGATAGTAGTTTGTGTCGCTTACAATTTCATCATACATGAAGGTAAGAAATTCGTGAGTATAGATGGGGGGGTCTAAAGTTGGCGCTTTGGAACACCCTTCGACCGAAACTTTCGTGGCCGACTCCAGAAACAAGGTAAAGTTGCGTGGTCTTGTATCTCCTCTTAATACATCTTGTACCAATCTACTCTCACTAATCAAACCCTTGCCAACATAATCAGCAATATAGGACGATGTGAAATCACCAAATGACTGTGTAGGAGAAGAGACGGAGCGTAAAACCTCAATTGTGCTATAAGAGGCCATCATACTGATGCGGATATAGTGACATGCAGCCCCAATAACCAACAGCCGACGGAAGAGAATAAACATCTGCCATTTCGTTAGCTTAGATTTTCCATTATTGCGACCCCTGGAATTGGTCGGCATAGGTTTCGGAATCACTTTGCGTTTCCAACCAACTAAAGTTGTGTAGATAAAATGTTGAGTGCGTGCTATCATATTTTCGGAATCATTCCGGTTGCTGTACATATCACTGATGGCAATCGTCGACTGAGAGTTTTATGGACGCGATGAAAAAGGTTAAGAAACCGACTCTAGCATGCTAACTTCAGAACGCAGCATCTCAGACGCGTAACTTGATTACCAAAAGAGGCAAAAGTTAAAAATAAAGAGCGCTTAAGCATAGACGAAACCTTAAATAGCTGTGGAAGCTGATAAAGCCGGTGATGTTTGTACAGTGGGAGTCACTACATAGTATTTTAGAATCCCGTAAATGGTACACTGTGCCAACCAATTCGAATGTAAAAACTTAACTCACCTCTCTGTTTGAGTCACCCCTCCTAACTGAAGGACGTACGACATGCATTGCCTCAGGAATACTAAAATATTTCCACGCTCCTTCCAAGGAGCCATCCGCGACGAGTATTTGCGAGTGATCGGTGACATACAATTCGAAGCATGGGGAATTACATCTATTTTGCACCATGCATGTATTATTAAATCGTTTACAACGTCGTTTTGAATGAAAAAAGTAGAACTTCGTACCATTTCACGCAGCCGACTTGAGTGCTTCGAACAAGTCTGTGGACGGCAACACACGCTTTAAGACGCTTTCAATCGCATACTTTAATCAACCTAAATCAGTTGTGCAACTTCTAAACGATCACCATTGCTGTTAATATCTATCTGCTTACACGTTATCGGCGTAGATATTCGATGGTCATCGATTTATCACTGGCCCATTTTGCTGACAGGGACAGTTGGCGTTGGTGCATCCCACTCATCACCGAGCAGCTACTTTCTTCATTGCGATTGGTCGTCAACATGTCTGAGTTCTTGTCCATGCTTTCGTCGTTCTGTCTACAATCGAATTCAGAAAGTTGCTGCTGGACTTGCCCATTGTGATTCTAAGGAAAGTATGGTTCGAGAAGCTATGAAGTCCAACGATAAAAATTGTGATTCTAAAGAAAGTATGAGTCGAGAAAGTTCACTTCGCTATGAAGTCCAACGATATAGCAACAAAATTTCGGGGCTGATGAAAGCGGAAAGTATTTTTTCCTAGGAGGTGATAGAGATAATTCTGGAACACCAGACTGCAAATTTTAAGCTTATGATCTAAACACTCCCTTTGAAAAGTGCATTTTACATCGCGGTATAATCCTTGCTTGGCACAAGTGGTATATTTTACACATTTTTCAACTTTTGGTACCCTTTTTCCCAATAAAAAATAGGGCTAGCCTAGAGCGCACCAACCCAAAATCTGCACAGCATCCAAACCTCAACACCCAATAGGGTTAGGGTTATAGTGACTGTAAATTGTTAATACATGTATGTTGCATGAACTAAAAGTAGAGGAAATTGGCAAACAGACCAGAACTTAAGGTCATAAGTTCGCTAACAGACCCAATGAGTTTGGTTAACAGACCCAGACATCGACTAACAGACCCAAATGACAATCTACGCGTGCGGAGTTGAAGATAGAGTTAGTACTATTGGTGTGTCTGCGGAAGGCGACCTGCTCAGAGCTACTCCCCGCGCGAAGGGAATCGTTTCTGCCGTCTCCGACCTAATATGTTTACTTCAGTTTAGACGTTGTGTATACTAAGTTGCCAAGTCGGGTTGAATGCTAATATGTTTACTTCAGTTTAGACGTTGTGTATACTAAGTTGCCAAGTCGGGTTGAATGCCTCTTGTGCCTTCTTGAAGGTAATTCCGGTGAGATATTGGACTCAATCAATGCTTGTTCGTCTAAATCGCTGGAGCGACCATAGAGTTGCTGAAAAGCAGCACCATGTGCTACGTTTCAGCTTTTAGTTGAACGCCTTGATGTGTTGGCAGATAGCAATTTGCTGGAGATATTGTGTGGAGTTCTTGCTCCAATTTGCATGGACCATGAAACGCTCCAAACATTGAAGAATCAGACGCTTGGTATCGCATATGTGGCAGTGGACCCGGGTACTTAGAGGCAGAGCAAGAGCCTGAGAGAAGATTCAGATTGCTGTTTCGTTGTTACTATTGCCATACTACAGTAGTACAGCATCAACCAACAACAATACATGTAAATCCACATGTAGCAGCTGAGCCATCTTAATGCTTATAAGTACACGCTAACTTGCCACGTAGCAGGAGTAAAATTTCCTTGCGTCAGCACAATATAACGCTTTATGTTCTCCCTTTATAACTGAGCCTTGATCGTCAAACTGTTGCACTGTATGTTCATCGTCTGGCGGTCCCCACTGATAAGATTTATCGACGCTCGACAAATCGGATTGAATAGCGCAAGCGTATTGATTCGATCATCACCATTTTATGCGTTTGATCACTTGTAGAGTGCTAACGTTACACTTAAAGCGACTTAGAGCATCGCCACCGGTAAGTCTTAACGTCAGGTTTTAATTGACGAGTTAAGACCCCGTGGCTGATCGTTAAACCTGTGTGAACGAATTTGTTCCACCGGCAAGGTTTTAACGTCAGTTTTATTTAAAATATCTGCCAATCATTTTTAGCTTACACCTGTAATTCCAAAAACGGGAATTCCCATCACGATTAATGTAGTACCTTGGTACGTTTCTCATATATTCGCGAAACAGTCATCCCTAAGAAAAATATGTAATAATTTTGAAAGGTGGTTCGGGACAGACAATCCTCTTTGTAGTGATATGCTCGTAGCTACTGTAGCTTGCTTCTACAGTAGACGAGTTTCTAGACTAGCCTTTTACTGAAAGCCGGAAATAGAATATTGGGAAACTTCTTGCTTACGATCAAGAATTCATCGAAAGAGATGACGCCATCGCCGTCCTTGTCGCTATGGGACATAATGGTATCCACCTTGTGTGTCACTTCCGCCTCGCTCGTAGCCATGTGATTGGCCTTTAGGATTTTCACGAGCTCCTGCCACGTGACGACGCCATGTCATCTTCATCCAGCACATAAAACGCAAACTTTAGTTTGTCTTCTTTGTCTGCACCTGTGAAGTTTGACAATGTGATCATAAACTCCTGGAAGTCCACTCGATCACTTTTGTCATTATCAAAGAGCTGAAACACCATTTCGCATTGTGGAGACGAGTCCACCTGCAAGATTTCGCAGAACTCAGAGTAGGGAATAAGCCCCGATCCATCTTTATCGGTGTCTTTGAAGCACTTATACGCTCTTTTCACGCGTTCAAGGTTCATTTTGTTGCTTCGTGCAAACTCTTCCAGCGCTGTTTTGCGATGACGGCGCATCTGGATAACCTTGGCACTCGAGACAGTAGTTGCTAGGCCTGCACCTACTGCTTTGGTTACACCTACACGCAGCCCGGGTGGAGGTTTCTTGCCATTTGTTACCATAGCATAAAACTCGCCAAAGCTTACTTGACCGTCACCGTCCTTATCAACCATCTTGATCATTTCGTCCACTTCTTCATCGGTTGGGTCTTCTCCAATATTAATCAATACGTATCGTATCTCAGCAGCACCCACATACTTGTTGTGATCTAGATCAAAAGTTTCAAAAGCCTCCAAGATTTCCTCGTCTGTAAAGTTGCAATGCGGATCTCGATTCGACCTTGACAAAGCCCTTCGAGCAGATACAGTTGGACTAGACCGTTTTAAATTAGCTGGATCTACAGCACCACGTTCTTCTGACTTTGTAAAATTGGCAACAATGGCCAACTTTCCGGCAAGGCTCCCCTTCCTGTCTTTTATATCGATCTCTCCCTCAAATCCACCCATAACCACCCATGGCACAATCTCAACCTTTGCGTGCCCTATTAACTTGTCTTGGCCATCGTTATCTACGCTCCAAACTTCCACAACCAGTATTTTCTCGATATCAAGTATAAAATCAAAGCTTTCGTTGAATTCAAGCGTTTTGCCATCATGCTCTTGAGCTTTTGTTTGTACAGTGTGTTCACCAATCATAAGTTTCACATATAAATCGGACGTATCCATCGTTCCACGACGTTTTACGTCACATACCCGCAATACCTTAATGGTAAGCTTTTTGAAAGAAGAAGCAAATGCTTCGCTGACTAGAGGTGCAGCAGCAAAAGGGTCGCGTGCGGGCAAAATATGACGAGGCGGCCCTCTTAGTAACAGACCTTCATGAGGACCCCAAGTTTCTACGAGGCAGCAAGTACAAGTACAACATTAGCCTAAAGTAGATGATGTCAAAGGGAGAATTAATGTCATTGTTACCTGTAGCGACCCTGCCGTGTGCATAATGACACTATGACGATTGCCGTTTTCATCCGTAGTGCTGCTTTTGGACGACTCTACAAGGTTAGCTGACGTCGTTGCTGTTGTCTCTTTTACTGGAGACGTCGGCGGCCGTCCACTGGAGGGTCCTAATGACGTTGACGTTGCGTTCGCCGTGGAATCGTGCGAGCTTTCAGCCTCAGTCAATCGATTGCCTCCTGAGGTACCAGAATTTCCATGGTATAAATATTTTGAAGAGCATAGCCGCTTGAAAGCCGTCGAAAAATCCGTTCGTATACGCAAAAGAGAGTCCACTACTCTGCAGCAGTCTTGTGCTTCGAGCTGTCTCGAATTGTTTTGACCAATGAACCCGCTTGGTTGATTAAAACCACGGTTTTAAAATAAGTCCCATAGTACTAAATTTAAGACCTCGTGCGGTAACGACCAGAAATAAGACTTACCGGTGGCTGGTAAATCTGGTCTAACGGGAGGTTTATAGGTTAAAACCTTGATTAAGACTTACCGGTGGCGATGCTCTTACACCATATGAGTAGGAAAGATCAATAAATCCGGTTGCAAAGCGACTCCAAGCCTCGACAAGACGCGAATGCTCCTCTGGGTGGGATCGCTGCAGTGCCACAGGGTCCTGGTCATACATCATGCCACGTAAAAATGCATTTGGTAAGTTCAGTATAAATGCATGCCGACTCAAGGTGGCGTTCTGATTCATGACGCCGCTGTAGTGATATCTAGTGATATCCAGGTACAAACGTACCTTGGAGAAGCCACGAAGATGGTCGCGACGATAGAGTCCAACATGGTTGACATTATCATGCACATGGCATAACCGATCGAAGTACAAGCCACAAAAGTGAAAACGATGACGTTAAATGTTCCTACAAGGTATAGAACAAAAACATATCAATAAACGATACATCCACGATTCGTGTCGAAAAAAGACGTACGACATTCGGCCGGGTGTTTTGCCAGCTGGTCCGGCGTGCACCGGAGAGTAACATACAGCCACGCCGAGCCGATGACTCCAGATACCGTGCCTGTCAATATCACAAGTCATTCCGGGCTCAATTTAATGAAGTTGAATTCGACTTTTGCAAAAAATTTCGGACGTACCTGCAACCAAACACCATCGAAAGGACACTCGAAATAAGAGAGTCCATAAGCAGAGTTGTCCAGCCACAATTCCGGAAAAGATGCATCGTGTCTGATCTGCTAGCCGGAAGTTTTTGCCGTATAACGCTACTTGACAGAATGAGTACTTGTTGAAATATTGCATATTTCGCATTACCAGCTGAACCAGAAATTCCAGACACGCGTTAGCAGTGCCCATTGCTTCCTCCGCCGGGTTAATAGCAACACAGTGTGCAAGGCGTTCAAAATAACAATCCAAAAGACGTCGTGAGTGCACGCGTTTGCGCTCGTTGGATTGTATTAGCGTCTTGAGCCCCAAACCACCAACCACCAACTGCACCGGCGGTGATGCAATGCACCACAATTTTAGTAACCTGCATGAACCAGTAAAAGCTGCAGTTCGCTCAGGATTAAGTCAAATATGGGTGTAGAAGAAAGTGATGAATATTTCCCACCTCAGCAGCATAACGAAGAAGCATGTGTTGCCAAACGAGTTAAGGTCATGAAAATTTCCAACTGCTTTCGCGAGAACGCCGACAACGGCCAAACTCCATAATATTGCCCACACTCCTTAAAGACATGTAAGCTGATGAGATAGTTCCAGAAAATACACGTAAAATTCGAGAGGCGGCAGTCAGTTTGGATTCTGCAAAAGCAATCGATAGCCGGACCGAGACGTAATAGGTGATAATTGTGAGAGATAAGAGGAAGTTTAGAAAGCCAATAGCTTTGCCGGCCATGCCCGAGTCATAGAAGGCAGCTAGCGAAGAAGCGACGCAGGCAATAATACTAGCTTTCAGGGTCCACAAGATGACGCGTTCTGTGTGGCTCTGGAGAACCTGCAATCACAGAGCCGACACACCTTCGCCAATGCAGGACGTTGCCAAGAAGATGAGGAAGATCTTGAGGCTGTGAGATGAGCTGTCTTCATGATGTACAGTGAAGTAGATGCCTTTAATATTTGGAACGCCGAAGAAGCACTAATATTCAGCCAACAAGGAAAAGAGAGAAATCAACTTCGTATCTAGCGTCAATTAAACTATGTCACTCAATTGTAAATGCGCACCGCAATAAAACCCACGACCCCACAACTGATCGCAAAAGCAACTGTAAAGAAGGTATCTTTTCGCTCGTCGCGTCGTCCAGCGAAGGTTTGCCGCGGCACCTTTTCAATTAGCATCTCTTCGTCCGGCTCCATGTTACGAGATTAGAACCAAACTCATTGGGTCTGTTAGCGAACTTATGACCTTAAGTTCGGGTCTGTTTGCCAATTTCCTCACTAAAAGTATGTTGCATGTACAGTATTAGGGAAAAGTTCACCTCGTTTGAGTCACCTCGGTTAGAGACTCCTAACCGAAGGGCCAACCAAGTTAGAGAAGACACACCCACCTTTCAAAAAAATGGGAAAATGGGTGAACAAAAACAGTTTCATTCATGTCTGGGAGTTTTGGTTGAAAGTGCCTGTATAATTTTATAACCGAGGATCTGTTGACTCAGCCGACCTCTTCGAGGTCAGTTGAGCCAACCGAGATGGTGACCACCATCTGAACAATCAGATGCCCCCACTTTTCAACCGAGCTGTTCCAGAACAGAGGTGAACTTTGCCCTTAAAGGCTGGTGCAAAACACATGCATGAGGGTACCGGTAATATGGATGAGACAGTGGTATGGTGCTATTCCTTTTACGGAATTTCTTTGCTTCACCAGCGAATTCTGATGCATTTATTTATGGGAGACGGTATTTCTGTCTTTGAAAGCGGATAGCTTTTGTGATGGTGTTTTATTCAAATGTAGAAAATGTCTCGCATAGAAGTAGCTATTGAGCAGGTCCAAGAATGCAGTGAGGAAACAAATATAGAAAATGGTGCTTTAAGAAATTCCTAGTCGATGATTTCCTTCGTTTATACATGGCTAATAGCTTGACGATATTGCTTAAGCCTCTTAATCATTTGTTTTCTTCGATTGAAGAAGAGAATACACTGGATAAACTTTAAGCCCGGGGTAGTCCTTTATACCCGATCCTGTGGTAAGAGACTGAAAAAAGCAGGGTAATGAATTGGCGCAGCTTGATGATGACGGGCGCTTAAAACCAGCAGCAACTAACAAAGCACGTGGATGAGAACAAAATCAACAATTTGCACTTTGAGATGCTTGGGCTTGGATGAAGTTGGAGATAATAAAGCCTCATTCTTTTACAAAGGAGCAGATAAATAAGTTATTCATCTGCTCCTTCATTCTGTATAGCCATCTCTGCAAAACGAAGATGCTCTTTTAGCAGTTTTTGTAGCTTTGGATTACACTAAGGGACTTTTTGTATTTTATTCATAATGTGCGACTCGCTGCTCTTACCTACACTTGGGTGGTACCTCTAGCTCGGCGCTGTCGCTGATGCTGAACGTAGTGCTATGACAGAAGTTTCATTTTCAAGTGTGATTAATATTTTACAATCACTATAACCCCAACCCTATTGGGTGTTGAGGTTTGGATGCTGTGCAGATTTTGGGTTGGTGCGCTCTAGGCTAGCCCTAAAAAATATATTTAGTTTTTTAGACGTATTTCAATGCACTTGGGGTACTATGCAGTCCTGCTGTCACAATTCACAAGGTTTTGGATTCATAATCTGTATATTGATACATATTATGAAATCCAAAACCTTCTTATTAATACGTCTCTCTTAAGCTATGATGTCGCAAATTTAAGGGATACATTAAACGAACGAATGCTCTCTCAAGTAACTCATGCGTTTTTCTATCTGCGAAGTTGTCCACATTTAAACCCGTGGCATAATGAGAATCGTTTGGATTTTTATCGTAAACAAACATATCTATTGGTCTTCAAACAAGAAAAAAGTCTAATCCTCTAGGTCATTTTTTGCCGTGTTAGATGCACAATATAATAAGTGACATTGATCATCCTGCGGTATACTGCCGTGAGAGCAAAAGCATAGCCAACGGATTGCAGTGATAAAATTTTAATGTGACCCTTAAGCTTATCTTTGTGCTTAAAGCAACACTGTCACGTTTAAACGCCACAACTCAGACCATAATAACGTATCGGGATATACCAATCGTGCCCTGTCTTTGACACTGTTGCCCTCCACTTCGTACGCATAAACATTGGTAAAGCGATAGCCAGTTGCCTTGATCAGTGCTATCGATAGGAGATCGTTAATGCCAACGAGCATTTTACCACTCACAATCACATATCCTGAGCAGTAAATTCCATCTGCAGACGCAAACTTCATCCCCTTAAAATACACGTAATTGTTATAGTCCGAAATGAGCCCAAATCGTGTTTGCAGTCTCGCACCTGTAGATTTCTCAAAGTTCGTGGCATCTGCGCTCAATAACAGAGCCGTCTTTTCAGTCGACGATGACCGCTCGTCACTCATTACACTTGAACGTGTCCGAGTCTGTTCAGGAACAAAATGACGATAAATCTTGCGCAAAATCACATAACACAGGATAAGCGAGAAAAACAAGGTGCTCGGGAAGAAGTACGACGCAATAAATGTTCCATCTCCTTCGTGAGGAATTTGAAAGGCTGTTCTAAGGCGTAACGGGGACATGGCTGCAATGACAGAAGTCACGTTGGCCACATCCAAGCGAAAGACACGCTCCGAGTACGATACAATTTCGTTTCGAATCGTTGCTACTGAAGTGAGTAAAATTACCTGATTCCTGTAAGTGATATCAAAAAGAAAAATCGCAACAGATGGATCGATACGCTGTCGGAATACAGAACTGAAGACTCCAATTAAACCGAGGCACACAACGAGCACATCAGCATAAACGAGCTCTTCATAAACTTGAATTGTATCTCTGTGGGATATTTGACCTGCCCTGGCCATAGTAACCGCATAAAGCATCCAAAAATCATTGAACATCCACGAAATGACGTAAAAAACACCACGCATGACAAGAGTAGCGGTTGAAATCGAAGCAAAGGGATCGCCCAACCAGAATTTTCCAGCGCGTGCATTTTGGTACGTCATTAGACATAGAACAATCAAGGAGAATATCATTTGGATAGCAAAAATCATGTGGAAGCCATGCACCCAGGCCCAGGAGCGCACAATGATGCCTTCACCAAACCATTCCCATCGCGTAAGCGCCTTTTTAGCATTTGATTCAAACGAAGAATACATGTAGCGAATATTAGATTGCTGGGTGCCATCATAAAACCCACGTTTTTTCGACGTGATTAAATGCTTGACGGGTTGTGTGAGTGGATCGCTTGGTACGCTACGTAACTCGACATAACTATTGATACTGATGCCAACAAACTCGTAGACTTCAAACTCAATAGCACGTTTAAATGGATAGGTGAGAGCCATGAGATAGTAGTGTTCAGAAACGTCTGCACTCATATTTTTCGATACTGTCATCATAGTCAAAAGCCCTGGACCTTTTTTTCGTTGGTCAGGAATTTCATATTCTTGTACACTAAGTGACATTGTAAGAACATGTAAATCGTCTGGATCAACGCGAGAGCGCACCAAGTTGAAGAACCGTACGGTCGAACTATCTCCTGACATGAGATTTGAGAAACTACAGTCTATTACGACCAGTACAAGCTCGAAGTCGTCCAATTCCGTGAGATTGTATCTCGTGCTACGCACCATTTCGCGATACACGTTACTAAGAAAGTCAAAGTTGTAAATTCTGGAATTAAAATTCGGAATCTCAGAACAAGCTTGAAATGACGTCTTCTCTTTGGTTTCAAGAAACAGCGCAGTATCTCGTGGGGTGGTGTCTCCTTTTAGTACATTTTGTACTAATGGACTCTCTCGAATCAGACCGTCGCCTGCATATCCACCAATTAGTGACGCTGTAACAACTCGAAATTTTTCCGGTCTATGTGATCCGTACAATGCTTTAAACGTATAGACAGTTGCTTTGAGCGAGACAAGAGTGTATTGAATGGCAGCACAGAGCACTAGTATACGTCGGATAATGTTAATAATTTTCAGTCGGCGCAATTTCTTTTTGGCGCGACTGCCAACGAAATTTTGAGCTTCACGAGGAAGTACTGGGGCTTGCGCTGGTCGAATGGCTGTTTTGGGATAAAACGAACTTTTTAAATGACGTGATCGGTCATTAGTTTGATCTTGCACGTGTACTTTCGGCATTATTTTAGATCAAAAACTTAAGATTGGACGCCTTTGCTGTCGAAATCGTTACTGAAGTAATACATTCATTACCCAAATACTAGTATCGAGCCGTTTCGGATTTATTTTTGAAGCTTTCCCCGAGGATAACAGTCCTCAAGAAGTTGCATATCGTAATCAATTAATATTAGAGAGCACGTTTAAGATTAAGGTCAAATCACGACTACAGTATGTACCAAATCAGACAGTGAGTTAGTAAAATGATTACAAGTACTCAACATCGAAGCAAAGTATGTTTATCGTGTCAGAATATTCGTTTCTTGTTCGAGTTCCCCTTCGTGGAAAGAAGTCATGAATTATTTTCTTATCTAGATCATTCCAATGTCATCCGACGTCGGTGTGCAAAACAGACAATGTTGACAGTTGGATGAGATATCGCCAGTATTTTGTAAAGACGGATCCGGCGTCGGTGGCGGTCTCATAGGATGGCTACAAGGTGTAACGATCTCAACTTCCGTTACGTAATTGCTAGACCTGCAATTTGCTTTGTCGCGGAGCCGTTCGCGTAGCAAAGTCCAGGTGGAAAAACCCCGGCCTTGCATATCAGCCACAGCGCCCTTTAGTTGCTCCCATCGACTGATATTAAAGCTGGAAAGGATCAATGTATTGCTAGTTGGACGATATTCTTGGGCTTTTTCTGGTCGTGGACTGTTGAGCACACTCAACGTTGTTGCAATCAACGCGGGATTGTTTGTGTTTGCATGTTCCGCCTCTCTTACACAGCTAGCACGAATGGTTGTCGAAGACAAGCGATGACGATACGCGTAGACAAGCACAATAGTAAAAACAACAGCACTGACGACAATACTGGCGAATATACCGACGTAAAGTGCGACACGGGACGTTGGATACTGCGTTTGATTCTCCATTTTGTACACTGTGTATGGGGATAAAAAATATAAAACACATACGAAGCGTCAGCACGTATCTATTCACAGCGAATCGAAGCCATGAATTCATAGTATAGTGGGAGCGTATCGAATTCATCCATTCTCTGTGGTTATGACCCTTGATAACATCTCTCTCCCAGTGAGTCATGTTGAAGTTTCTCTTCATGTTGTCTTAGTGTGTCACACACTAAAATGGGGAGAGTACAATTTTTCAAATTTTGCCACCTTGCTAGCATACTTCTACATATCCATAATGGTCCAAAAAAGTAAAACCGCAACTACGAGTAATGGTGCACCCATCCCACCCAGTGGACTCACGGCATCGGCTACTGCTGGTCCTAAGGGTCCGATGGTACTTGAAGATTTTGTGTATATCGATCACATCGCGCACTTCGATCGTGAACGCATCCCTGAGCGTGTAGTACACGCAAAAGGTGGAGGTGGTTTTGGGTACTTTGAAGTGACGCACACAGATATTACCAAATATTGTAGTGCCAAGTTATTCAACAAGGTGGGCAAGCGCACGCCTGTAGCCGTTCGATTCTCGACGGTAGGTGGAGAACAAGGGAGTGCTGACACGGTGCGCGATCCACGTGGATTCGCGATTAAATTCTATACAGAGGATGGCAATTGGGATCTTGTCGGTAACAACACACCTGTCTTTTTTATCCGAGACCCCATACTCTTTCCAAGCTTTATTCACTCGCAGAAACGCCTTCCTAGCTCCCATCTAAAAGATGATGATATGATGTGGGACTTTTTTTCATTACGGCCTGAGACACTGCATCAGCAGACCATTTTGTTCAGTGATCGGGGTATTCCGGATGGATTCCGCTTTATGAATGGCTATGGCAGCCATACATTTGCAAATGTAAACGCGAAAGGGGATCTGACGTACGTCAAGTATCACTTAAAGACCGACCAAGGTATTCGGAACCTACCGGTGGACAAGGCCGCAGCATTGGCTGGATCGGATCCCGACTACGCGATTCGTGACTTGTATGAAGCGATTAGTAAGAAGCAGTATCCGTCATGGACATTGTATATTCAAGTGTTGACTCCGGAAGAGGCGGCGAAAGAAACGGTGAATCCATTTGATGTGACAAAGATTTGGCCCCATGCGAAATATCCACTCATTGAGGTGGGTCGCTTGGTGCTTCATCGGAACCCACGCAACTATTTTGCCGAAATTGAACAGCTCGCTTTCTCTCCATCGCATATGGTGCCGGGCATTGAGCCATCGCCTGATAAAATGCTGCAAGGCCGTCTCTTTTCGTACCCCGACACCCACCGTCACCGACTGGGTGTCAACTATAACCAGATCCCTGTGAATCGGCCACTTCAAGTGCCACAAACCTACCAGCGTGATGGCGTCATGAGCATTGACGGCAACATGTACAGCGCTCCCAATTACTTTCCAAATAGCAAGACTGGACCACCCGAGGACACGACCATAAAGTATCGTGCCTACCAAGGTGACCACTTGACGGTAGACAAGTACTCGACCTCGGACGATGATAATTATTCACAAGTGGGTGAATTCTACCGAAAGACGTTGGACGCCGCGGCACGCGACCGTCTCACTGAGAACATTGCCAACTCCCTGGTGAATGCGTCAAAGCCAATCCAAGCCCGTGCTATCGCCAACTTTAGAAAGTGTGACCCACACTATGGCCAGAGCGTGCAACAGAAGCTAGACGCGCTTGCTGCGCAAAAGCAACGCGCGCCATCTGCTTTCCTCCCGGCTCCATCCCAACTAAATCCTCCACGTAAGCCTTTTGTTCCGGCACCGCCATCGGACGACATGACTCCTCGATTTTAAGCAGCACTTGAAGTTGATCAAAATTTCAAAAGGTAAATAGCGTTGCGAGTTGAAGTGGTGAATTTACATTAACATGTGCAGTTTTACGCATCTCCGCTTATTTTAACTTTTTAACTGCAATTACGTATTCAGCAAACGGTAAAACGGGGTGACGACAGAGAATTATCCAACTCAAATGTCTCGTCAAACGTGTTGACCTGTCATCTCTTATAACACGCATTTCTCCTTGCTCGCCGACATGGTTGAACCTACACAACGCCGCGCGACTTCTGAGTTGGATATAAGTTCAATGCGTCGTATTAGCGATGCTCTATTGCTCGCTCAGAACCGCGCACGTCGAGCCACAGATCGCGCAAATCGGACCGAACAGTGCGTTTCTTCAATCTTCTGATATCACTATACTTTACTCTTGACTATCGTTGCTACTCTTTAGTGTATTGCGACTTGTATTGACACAAGTTGACGTCTCCAGTCTGCGCATTCATTCGTCGGCTGATTACGAAGTGCTACAAGCCACGGTGAATTCCAGTTCGTTGGGTTTAATTACCAGACCGCGACGACGAAGCTCGGTTGTTGACGTGATCGAGCCAAACGACACTGTATCTGCAACGTCGTCCGTGTCATCTCCTCTTTGTTTTAAAGAAATAGCCAAGAACGTCGTGACCAACTTGAACATTGCCATGACCCATCACAGGCGTTACGTTGATCAGTTAACATTCCCTACGCTTCACTTATGGCTATGGAGGCACAAGATGAGAGAAATGTGTGATCCGGTCCAGTTGATGATTGGATTTTTGGCTGGGGTTCTATTCGGCGTCGTCGTGACGGAACAGTGGCAGATGCAGCTGATGCGCACACAGAGAGAGACGCTTTCGCTTTGTAGCAAGGTGGCAACTTGGTCGACGAGCACCTGTTCATAGTACGCCATGGCATTTGATTCCATTGCCAATGGACGAGTGCAATTACTTGATGCACCCTGAGACAGTCGAGGTTGTGTAAATTCGACTTGGTTATGTCAACAGAAACTCCAGAAATGGTGGATACAGAACGTACTTGCAGTGTGACCTGCAAGCTTTAAATGGTTCCAAATTTTATAGGGGAAATACATCTACTAACGTTAGCATTAATATATACCCGCTTGGATTTTTTTAATTCAGGAGATTGATATCAAATGCCAAAGTTAGCAAAAGGATATTATGATATCTTATTGAGACAATAACCAAACAGGGCTTAAAGTATATTTTTAGCTGGCGAATTTTCGCGATAGGCTGACTTTGCTTTACATTCCTCTTCCTGCCTTAAACTGCTGCGTTACTAGCGCGGAGGCAGCTCAGATTAGTGGGCATTAGTCAGGACTCCCCGGCTTCGACTGAATATGAGCGATGGAGACTATAGTGACGAGCTCCTCCTCTGTCGCATCCACCTGCCATCTCGCTCCACATACTAATCCGACTGTCTTACATCGTTTGCCTATTTAGATGGAAAACTCGTTAAAGCTGCTTTTGTCCTTCTTGACCTTGTTTTTGCTCTTGGCTTTTTCCTCGCGCGCAATCCTCACAGCAGCGGGTTCAACTGCTTTTTTCTTCTTGCTCTTAGTCTTCAGGACAGCCTTAATGTCAACCACCTCTAAAGTTGCTGACTCCGGCTCAACAGCTTTAGTAGACTTTTTGGTTTTCTTTTTTTTCTTCTTCTTGTCGCTCGAGCTAACAGTTGATGGTGTCTCTTCCGGGGTCTCCTCCTTCTTCTCCTTCTTGTTCTCCTTGGGCATAGCACCATCGTCGGCCTTGATGCCAAGATCAGCTAGAGCAGCTTCAAACTCTTTCATTTCCAGTTCCTTTTTCTCCTTCTTCGAAAGAGTACGCGAAGGGATTCCAGTCTTCTTGGGGGCAGTTTTCTCCACTGGTTTTTCATCGTCCTCGTCGTCACTAGCATCACTTTCGCTTTCATCCTCCTCTTCTTCTTCCTCCTCGTCTTCTTCTTCTTCTTCTTCGGCGTTGACTTCTTGAGCAGCAGCTGTCGTAGCTACGTGCATTTCATCGTCACTGTCATCGCCCCAAGCGGAAGTCGACGGTTTATTCACAAACGACGCAAACATTGCATTTTTCGGCGGCTCCTTTGTCTTTTTCTTGCGCTTTTCGGGTTGCAGCGCCGAAAAAACGTTGCTTTGGGTACTCATAACTGCCTAAGATATGGGGAATGTCTTGCACAAGGATCCTGACGTAATGAGTGGAACGGGAGACAGATGGATATTATTGACCAGTTAATGGAAATGTTGCAATATAAAATCTTCATTATGCGGGATAGTGAATGAATGACGACTACCGATTGGTCAGAAACGGTATGAGACGCCATTTCGTCCAGTATCAGTAGCACATTTCTTTTTTTTTGGCGTCCTTATCACATCCGTCTCACTCAAGTGCAAAAATCGCAAAAAGGAAAAATAGCCATCACCCAACCGCCCCCTCATTCGGGGTCTGTCGTAAGAGCCGTGCGCATCTCCGTTTTTCGTTATTTTGGGCTTTAGGCACAAGCGCGTTGTTGTTTATAGCTCAAAACGCAACGTGCCGTCGCCTTCAAGATCTTGTGCTGACCTATTCTGTGTGCCATGTCGCGCTTAAAGGATGTGTACGGTGGGTTGCGGAAGGAAATGAGTGCGACCTTTGACCGAACGGACATTGTATCGGTCGTTAGTGGAGGCAAAGCTGGTTATGCGAATTTGAAACATCTAAATGTCGGATCACCTGGAAGTGACATCAGTGATCTTGGAGACACGGCCGACTTGGAAGAGTTACTGGCTCAAGGATCAAGTCAAGGACCCAAGACTCATCCAGGGATAATTTGTTGTGCCATTTTTTCGTTTGCTGGATTTTTCTTGCTAGTGCGTTTTTAGTGAAATGTTTAGCGATTTTGTTGGCTTGGAAAGGAATAACGCTTGATTTTTTTCTGGTAGCTTATTGTAGGATGTATCGTGAGTAGCAACTCGTTGTACATAAAAGTTCGACCACCAAAAGGAAAGCCCAAGTCTTCGCTCGCGACAAGTATTTTTCTGGCCGCGTTCTTGTACCTGTGCGTCTTTGGCACCAGTATCATGTATTTCCTGCGTGCACGACGTGCACAAAAGGTCTATCAACTCTCGCTTGACGTTCATGCTGATTAAGCAGGGGAGTTTTCTAGTTAGGGTGCATTTATCAGACGGAACATGCACCAAAAACATGTGTAGAGTAAGAACCGATTCAACCAAAACAAAAAGTTAGAGCAAGAACACAAAACAACATGTATTTGAAGAAGCTGATCAAGAAACAGGTTAAACACACGCAAGGACGAATCGATCCAGTTGACTAATCGCAAGTCTCCACCCGATCGATGCCTTGTCTGACCACAGCAAATAAATTAACTACTGTGCGCTGCCATTTGCTCGTTCCCAACCATCATTTTCTTCTCATCACGTGCTCCACTTTCCTCCTCTGTCATATCAGGTCCATTATAAACCATGAGCACCTTTTTCTCAAATGCCACGGCAAGCATTTGTCGAGCAACTTCCGAGCGAGCTTTCTTCTTGCTAATGGCGTGAGCTGTTGCAACGTACTCTCCATTCAGGTAGCCCATACATTTAAATTCGGTGACTTCCTTGTTTGGAGAAACATCCTCAATGTCAAAGCGAGCCTGAAGATCCCCTCGCTGAGTCAGTTGATTAAGTAAAGGCAACGGTTGAAGCTGGCGCTCCAGACAACTAACCCGAAATGGCTGCTGAGGGGCGATTGGCGTCTTTACCGATACTGCAACTTGACTCTCTGAAGACTCACCACTGGCCTTAGCACGCTCATAAATCTCCAAGTATGCTACATCTTCCGGTGTTAGTTTGCCAGTCGCTAGTTTATCGCTCCATAGTTTCTCAATCGCGATCTTGCAAGCTTTATTCTTGACACTTTTCTTCGAAATGCCTTGGACTTTAGCGGCAAGAACATCCCCTGTCGTTTCATTCACCAACGTGCACTCAAAAAGTGGATCTTCCCCTGCGTCAGGATTGTAGATTGCTCGTATGTCCGCCCCCATTCTCTGCCTAATTTTCATAAAGTAGACGTGAAGTCTCGCCGCTGCAAAGTTGTCATCCTCTCGAGTTGGCAAAGGAGTGGTTTCGACTCGTTTCAGCATCTCTCGTTTCGCTTGCTCTTCGCGCTCTTGCTGTGTTATCGTCGGGGACTTGACTGCTGCAGCCATCGCCCTTTGCACGTGTTTCGCACTCATTTCCGCTAATTCCGCCTCCTTGATTGCTTCTTTCCGTCTTGCGCCGTCTACTTCCTGTCTTAGATTCAAAAATTGCGCCTTGTCCGGATACAATGTCAACGCTTTCTCCACAATTTCAATCGCCTCGCTGTACCGATGCTCCAATAGTCTTAATTTCGTCATTGCATACAATGCTTTCGTCGAGCGTTCGTCTACATTTAATGCCTTCGTTGCGTATTCGTTGATCAGCGAAAGATCCTTTAATTTAATACCACAGATTGCAATATTATTGCACAGCGTCACATACCGCGCTTGCATGTCCTCATCGTCCCATTGAGAAGCAGGGACCGCCTTTCCATAGTATTCACTGGTTTGATACTTGAGCACGGCATCTAAACTTTTCAAAAAAGCATTTTTTGCAGCGTAATAATTCTTTGCTTGGAATTTCTCTTTACCATCATTCTGTGCCGCCTCCGCTTCATTCAGCAACTCGACCGGCGTCTCATCATCCGGATTCTGCAACGCCATGGCCGTTACCTGCTCTTCTATCGCACGGGAATACCATTGGTCTATATCCCGACCATGATTCGGCCGTTCCATATTTCGCATCCGAAGGAGTGTTTGTCGTACTTGGGGATCCCACACCCAGTCCTCAAACGTCCGTGACGTATCCCGCACAAACGTTAGCAGTAGCTCTTGTACACCTCGAAGAGACAATAGTGGCTGTAAAAATCGCTGTGTCTCCTTGTCACAATTGCTTAACACAGCGCCCAAACGCGCCATCTCCTCCATACTCATGATGACCAATAAATCGCAGGGAAAATAAAAAAGGGACCCACTGGGTGACTCTGTACCATAAAGAAGGTACAATGTACCGTAGTGAATGCAGAGATCTGTCTATGTTACCCCCTGGACTGGATGAAATAGACCCAGAGGATGATCAAGTATGCATCCATAAGGGCGGCGACCAATATATTGATGACATCGAAAATCAAATGGACTTTCTGCCGGAGATATCGCACAGTATGCCAGAAGCCACTCTGGATGATCTGCAGGTCGGTGACTTAGAAGTCAACACTCCTGAACAGATCGACCAGCTCAAACAAATCATCTGGAAGAGGCGACGCTTACTGATCGGGAAGGGCAATACCCTACCTCCAGCCGCGTATGAAAGTTGTCCGACCTAATCAAGGGTCTATTGAGTACGAAATTTATCCGATCGTCATCTTCGTCGCTGCCTCGCTGATCGTGATTTTGACAAAGAAGAATGGAGTATATATCCGATAATGCATCAACTACAGATTGGTCAATAAGCTCAGGAAGCTGATGGCTTACCCACTGCCCCTGATTAATGATTGAAAATCTGGACAAGGTTTTGTGGTATTGTTCGTTGGATATGACCGGCGGGTGTTGGCTAGTATTGATGACCGATCGGTCAGTGAAATATCTGTCTTTCTACGCCTTTCAGTCTCTTTAAAAGGAATCGGATGCCGTTCGAATTGAAGAACGCCCCTCAGATTTATGAGAGGCTGATCGAGAATGCCCTGTATGTTTTTTCTAGATCAGTACCGATCGGGAAACTACCGAGGTGCATGATGTATTTACCGAAGGTGAGCCCGATCGAGATAAGAAAACCTCCGTTTTGGGGAGAAGGACGTGACATTCTGCTCCCGGCGACATCCTGGGATATACTGTGAAAAAATATCGAACGATTGCTCGATACTTGCGAACGATGGAATTTGTCAGTCAGTGGTCAATCGGTTTTGGGGCAGACCGAAAGTTGCTTACTTGGGTCATATTGTGTCGATCCAACTAATCCAAGGGTCACTTAGCAATTTACCGTTTCCCAGATCGTTTAAAGTCATGTAATCGTTCCTGGGTAATCGAAACTGTTACAGTAGATTCATCGAAGCCTTCTCGACTTACGCAGCTATTTTGTACGAATCGAGAGATGTAAATTACCATATCCTGCGGGAACTCGATCGATTGGAAGCCTTGCTGGTCAAGATCAACTAGTCTGCCAAGCCTGAATAGTTGACCTGTCAGGCTGACCAGTCGGCCGATCAGCCTCCACCCTGACCGGAGAACATATGGAACGTACCATGGTCGCATTCAGTATGTTGAAGGCAAAAATGGCCACGGCCCCAGTTCTCAGACATTTTGACCCAAAAAAGGTTCCGGTCATGATTTTATATGCGATCAAATGGGCGATCTCGTCCGCCTTAGTTCAATAACACGATGGAGTATACTGCCCCGTCCCGTTCACGAGCCAGACGTTGAAGCCAAATGAAGTCAAATATGGGATTGTGGATAAGGAAGTACTAGCGTTGTTGCGAATATTGGATGTCTGTTAAACTATAGCCAAATCAAGGCACTTTCGAGACAGTACACGTTGGCTTGGGTACTGTCAGCGAACGACATTGTTACAAGACAGGGGCGATAGTCGGCTTTGTTGTCACACTGGTCACTTGAGATCACCAAATGTACCAGTGGTGAAGAAGAAATCCTGGGTACCCTGGCGGCCAGCATAACAGCAGGGCGGAGGTCGACAAAGCTCTGATCGAAATAGCTCCTGGAAAGCAACCTAGGAAAATGATCACACTCCCTCCGCCATCGGAGGTGTGGTGGAGCCGATTTCCAAATCCATGACCGAAGTCGTGGGTGGAATCCGGATACCCACTGGCCCGGACGACCAACTATCGGAGGGGGTACTCCGTCGATCCTGATCAGCATCGGAATCAGATGAATCACCACTGTGGTGACTGATCTGATCCTCCCGGTCATCTGGCCGGTCTTCATGCTCGTCAGGATCTATGTTTAACTTCATCTCACCTTGTGTACCCGTCGATCGGGGCTGATTACACTCACTTAGGTGGACTCGGTGACGAAAAGGATGATCTTGATCAGGTCGGAGGGTTTGACCTTCTCGAGACGGGGGGTGTCCTCGGGTGGAAATCTTCACCGGAGAACGGGTTGGGGTCGACACTTATTCAGTATCTAGGCACTGATCAGGAAAGTTCGTCTGATCAGGCCAGCCAATGAGAGAGAGATATAACGAAACCAAGAAAATGCGATCAATCCACGATCTTCCACAGTAATCCACAAACGTTATCTCCACAAAACCTTTACCAATATTATTAGCGTGTTCCAAACACGTGCGCGTTGAGGGTGAGGTTCGATCACCTAAAACAAACCCGTCGGGGGTCTTCCGGTAAGCCAAAATGCGTCTAAGCGCGTCTTAACCGGGAAATAGTTGAGCAAGAGGGGACTAATCAACCCTGTGCTCCCAATGACCGCACACGTGGCGGAGCGACTCTTTGCTTTAGGGGGAAATCTAAACCTGTTATTATATATGCAAAAGTCCTATACCTGTGTACCATACCTCAACTCATGCCTGACCTTTACTTCGAACCTATTTACTTCGTCGCACGGTTGCGTAACACCCTCTTGCCCATCCTGGCTGCACCTTCAAGCTGACCTGTACCGACTCTGCCCTGATCACGACCCGACTCTTCAAAAGATCTTCAACCCATCCTGATCTTCAACAAACGACCTTGAAACCACTTGAGACCTGCTCTTCAGCACTTGTTCACTTCGTATATAGTCCGACCAAACCGAGAACTTACTTGCCCTTGCATATCAACGCTGATCAGAGGCTGATCGGCCCTGATCACGATCGCCATAGTGATCGACCAAGCGATCAGGTGGTGATCAGGCTGATCAGCCCTTGATCACCTCGGGAACACTCTGGGTCATCATCATCACGACTCGATTCATCTTCCAAACCACACTTCCGATCTTTATACCCCGTCAGGACAACCATACAACACTGATCTCGGCTGAACAGGCCTTGCAACGTCATCTTCGGACCAACCAAAGGTTCACATCACTCACACAACCTGTCAATCCACATGCCCGATCTTCATTCCTCATCTGATCTTCATTCTTCGGGCATGACAGGCCGATCAGGCCGTAACTTCGTATCATAGCCAGCTTCAACCACTATACCATTCAGAGATCGGCTGGTTACCCGCCCTTGATACGTCATGTCCCCAGTCACTCCTTCTTATTTCATCCACGGGAACTCCACTTAGTGACTGTAATACCAATCGTGATCTCCATCATTTCGCCAGTACCTGGGACTGGGCTTAACGACCATACTTATACTTGGCTGATTTCTCCACGCTGTGAATATCCGTTGGCTGTCACCTTTTCTTCTTAATCGTGATCAACCTTTTCCCACCCATCAACCGTCATATGTTGATGGGTGTTCTATCGTCACCAATCAACGGCCATGTGTGGTCCACTTCAGTCCCAATATTTTCCGATCGCTTCACCACAGCCGCCCCTGAGACTAACTGTAGCCGCACAACGACTGCAGTTCGACTCACTCACTTTTGAACTTCCTCTCTGGTGATCACCATGGCCGACGCAAGCCAATCTCCTCTTTCTTCTTCGTCTTCTTCGGCTGCCCGCCCGATCGCTTCTTCGCCTTCCGTCTCCAGCTCGGCTACTCCTGCGATCGCCCCGATCACGACTTCTACGCCGATCACGACCAGCCTCATCCGACCGACAACTGCTCTCGCTTCATATCGACCGTCTTGGAGTCTTCCTGCTCGACCTCCGTCAGATCGCCCTCTCCGTTCCTTGGAGCAGCTCACTCGCCTGATAGATGGATCGGGCCCATTCACGTTGGGGCCCGTGGAGGCTTGTCGGCTACGATCGGAACTCCGAAGTGCCATTCCCGAGTTGGTTTCTCTGTACGATACCAACCGGGCGCTTACGGCTGAGTTATCCGATCGTCGGATCGCGGCTAATACTTCGGCACGTGATTCCGCTGATCTGGCTGCCCAACTGTCGGCTCTCCGGCTAGATCATGACCGGCTTGGCAAAGATCATGACCGGCTTGACCAAGACCTGCGGGACCTGACTGATCGCTTTCAGGGTGTGACGATGGAACGTGATCAGTTGTCGGCTGACCTCGCTGCTCTTCGACTTTCCAAGCCTTCGGACACCGTCGCCTCCTTACAGTCGCTGATCGACTCGATGGCTATCACCATCCGTGATCAGGGTACGTTCATCTCATTCACTCCTTTTGTAATCCGTTTTTGACTCTCCATGTTTATTTCCAGATGAACGTATTGAGGCAATGAAGAATTCGATGGTCGAGATGGTAGATCATCTGCAACGCATCGATGATCACCGTCTCAACCGTGATCAGCTGCTGCGTGACAAGATCCGCACTGCCGAGGACGTAGAGCGTCGGGAGATCGAGGCTCGCTATTCGGATGAACAGGTCCAGCTCTTGGCCAAACAACTTTCTGATTCTCGCATCGGCCGTACCGATATACAGAAGAGGTTGTGCGAGAGTCGGAAAGTGGCTGAAGACTGCCGGCACATAGTTAATCTTGCTCGGGTTAAACTTGAAACCCTAGAGCTCGATGATCGTGCCTGGCTTCAACATAACGCTGACCTGAAAAATCTCGCGGTGCAGACCATGGATAGGTGGACCAAACCAGACACCGGTTCAGGGTCAGTTCGGACGGCCTTGCAGCGGCTTCCTGGGTTGATCAGCTCGTTTACTCCATCTGGCATACCGCCACAGTCGCCAGCGTTTACCCCGCCTTCGCCCGCGTCCTCGGTCGCTTCTTTGCCCGTTCGTAGTGCTGATCAGCCCGTGATCAGTACTTCAAAAGCTCCTGCGTCATCCCAATCTCGTTCACCGGCGACTCAAAGATCAGCGCCTTCGGCCTCGAGTTCTGGGAAGCGTAAGCAGACCAGCTCGTCGAAGCAAAAGATGAGTCCCGCCAAGCGATCACGTCTTGTGGTCGAATCGGATGACGAATCAACCGATTTAGACGAGAGGACGTTGTCTGTTCTGTTGCGATCACGCAGCACTGATCGCCGTACGCAAGTACCAAGTTATTCCGGCGTGAATTCGCTGGCCCAGGCCGTTACTTTGCTTGAGTCAGATAACGACGATGACGATTATCTCGAGGAGGAACCACCGGCTCAAGCTGATCCTGACATTCCTCCGACGACCACTGGGGCAGCGATCGCCCCGCCACCCAATTTTACGGGCGTCTTCATTCCCGCGGATCGATCGTCGATCAGAGAAAACGACTACAGCTACGATCCGAACCAACCGTTTATGGATCTGTATGTCGTTATGCAGGGGAAGCCGACTTCCGCTCACATGGCTACACGGAAACCTTGGAGTGGTGATCAGGTATGGGATCTGACGCCTCGGGTTCTCGAAGTGCGGCAGAAAAGCGTCCCTCGCTTGTGGTCCGCCCGCCAGGCTGGATCTTCCCGATCAGATCGCCGGCACCCAAGGACAAGCAGTGGCAACCAAGGTTGCTGACCAGAGGTGCTATCGAACTTATGATCGATTCGGCACCCTGGGATGTCCTCCTGACACCCATGCCCGGGCTGACGTTTCCTGATCGCCCTTGGTTTGTCGAGTTACAAGGACGCTTGGCTTTATATTACCAGGAGCACGTGAAGCGATATGGGAGGCGACTCACAATTTCCCGATCACGACGGTGATGCGCAAGGATGCGTGGATCGAGCATTACCATCATGCTCGCAAGCGTCGACGCACCAAAGCCGGGGCTGCTTGGGCCACGATCTGTGATTACGTCGTCGAAGGAATCCGGCACGGCGAGTGTGATCTGGACGTTTTCCTGTTCCCTGGCGTCCTGCATTTAACTGTCCGTCGAGCGGGATCGCGAGGACTCAAGGCTGACGGCGGGGATTGGTATCCCGCTTATGGGCACATAACTCCGGTCGCCACACTGCGTGATTGCTTGCTCTGGACCGATCAGCATGAGCCTTGGCGAAACCAGTTCCGATCGAGTCCCATGGATCATCCAGGGTACAAGATTTCTCGCCTGCGCACTAAATATGGTCCGTGATCGTCGTAATAACCAACCTTTATTTCGTTTTCCATAATCTCTTAATATATCACGACAATTCTTGATGATCTTCACGTTCCATCTTCGTATATCTTGTTCATGTCTCATTATCACTTCCATCTTGTAGGTCGATCACTCTCATGCGTACAGGTATAATTCTTGAGTAATATATATATGTATATACATCCGTTTCTTCCAAACCAGTCCAACCGCCCTGATCTCCACTTGCCCGATCATCATATTTGCTGATCAGTCACAAT
>MIQA02023853.1:0-67750 GCA_001887855.2 Sclerospora graminicola
GAGCATGTAGTGGACCCACAACTGATAATCAGTTAACATATTTATATGCTTCTATACCTTTTGTGAAAATCGATCTTGGGTATACTCCTACCAACTCCCTCTATGCATCCGTTTGTCTCATTTAGTCAAGACTTCTTGAAGTCTGACTGCAATATTAAGGCTATAGCATTTCTTGAAATACCGTCTGACTGCTGTCAGGATCCGCCAGAAAGCTGTCCCTTCTTCGAGTGGCCAACTGATTCGATGTAAGTCAGGATGTGGATAACATACCACTGTCGGCAAGATGAACTGAATACCAATGTCGTTCGTTATCGGTATTGATTCAGATAACCTCGAATACGCCCCTCCTTCCGTTTGAAATAATCGAAGTAGTCTCGGCTCTTCTAATCTCCATACGTACTTGGATAGTACTGTCGGACAGTTATATAACCGGATCGTTGGTGGATTTACAATGAAGTGACCTATAGGAACTCGCGGTGAAGCCAAAATAATCGTGACCAATCAACGTGCCACTTTTCCCCTCGAAATGAGAAATTCCCGGTACCGCTGGAACCTGCCAAACAAATACGTCAGAGTCTTGTCGAAGTATTCGTAAAGAGTAAATGTCCAAGTGTGGAAGTTTATCTGTGGATAAAGAGTTGTGGTGAAGTGGCCCCGGAATTAGCGCGCTCGTGAGAAGTGAATACACTCACCTGATTGGTAGAAATGTTGGCCCCAGCTCGCTGCCTGTTTCGGCTACCATCGAATGCAAGGTGACGGCTGCCAGGTGTACTCACAAGCGGCAGATCGGTGCAAGGCATGGAAAAAGCCAGATGAGGGTGACCAGGGAGCTCGGAACCAGGTCAGCCAGAAGCTGGCCGGCCGGATCAGGTGGAGCTATATGACCGTCGATGGTGGATATAAGTGGCCAAGGGACGGATCGGCTGAAGGATGTGCGTATGAAGGACCCTGAAGAAGGCTATGCCCCTGTAGATGCCAGATGGGACGCCGAAGGTCGATGCTTGGCCGCTAAAAGAGAATCAGAGTCGGCGGCCAGGTGTGTCCAAGTCAAGGTGGATGGCTATCCAGATCGAGCCGGATATTTAGTGTGTGATACAGAAAGGGTATCCAGGTTGAGTATTTAAGGTAATGCACATAACTATCCAGCCAGGCTTTTTTGGGTAGGTTACACAAAAGGGAGTATTGGATCTAGGGATTAAAATCAGTATACGTTTCGCTTTCTAAGACGCAAGTCGCTTTCATTGGTTCACAGCAGAGGGCTAACAAGGTCCCCTCTTGCTGCTATTGGTTTGCCCAGGTAAGGTTAAAAGGAACCCACCGGAAGTTCCCCGACCGGAAGTCGTCGCGTGACCTATACTCAACTCAAGTCGCCCGTGTTTTGAACACGGTTTATCTCTGTTGGAAAGTGTGGTAACGTTTTGTCCTACTGTGGAAGATTGTGGAGTGTTATTTGGATTCCCTATTACACACAAGATTGGATTTACCCCCTTATTATCGTTGGCTTAGCTGGCCGATCGAGTATTCTCGGTCCAGCTGTTGCGGTATACAAACTTCAAGTATATTGCCAATCCTGCTCCCCGGTGAAGATTTCCGCCCAGGAGCAACCTAGTCCTAACCCTCGTCTCTTTATTCGACGGACTTTTAACTTTCGCCCAAGGTCCATCAAGAGAGCGTAACCGCCCGTGCTGACGGGTACACAAGGTGAGCTTTACCATCCAAGTCGTCACGACCAAGGTGATTGGAGTGACCGATCCAGCCAGCTGGATGTTGGATCGGATCAAGACCGGGATGGACGGAGACCCCCTCCGAAAGTCAGTCGTCTGATCCCCCCGTGGGTGTTCGCATCTCAGAAGGATTTTCTGAGAGCGACTACACCACAGAGTCGCCGTTTTTTCCTCAAAATTCCACGGGTTGCCTGCCCACCAAAACGTCCCCCAAGATGCATGATAGTTGGAAGTAAGTATGTAAGTCGTGATAGGGGATTGCATTTATTCGGAGCTTGAGTCGGAGAATATCCGTAGGCTGTAGACTAGTCGTCAAGCTTCCTGGGTTCACCTCAAATGTGGTCATCACCTGAGGGAGGTAAGCATTCGTATAGTCACGTAATTTACAAAGAGCCTGTGGTGATGGTGCCATCCAGCTGGACAATTCCTGTTGTAACGGTCCAGTACGTTGAGAGTCTTTGAACGCCGTTCTGCTTAGAAAGGATCTTCCTTTGGTAGGAGAAATATAAGAAACGTTAATACCATCTTGATGTAACCGCAATATATCCATGCTTTTTGGTACATGCCAGGCGCTTCAATTAACCACATAGTTGCCACTTTCATTCGCTGTTACTCGTAACGCCAGTGGTAACGACACCAAACAAGCCCCCTGCACCCCGTGGAGTATATAGTAAAGATGGCGAAATTTTGTGAGCAACAGAGCCCCCAGTTGTAGTGTTTGTCCAAAATAAATCTTTCTTGTATCCGAATGAGACTCTTGAGAACGCTCACTGAAAAGTCTAAAACTCTGGCTGTAAACAAACTGACAGGGACGAAAATATCGTTAAATAATAGTACACGCTCAATAACGGAAGTACCATACTTTATCACCACTAAGCCTTCTTTTAATCTGTTGAATCCGTAACTCCCAGTTCAGGTCTGGTAGTTTTCCATGGCCCACTTCATAGCCTAAGTACCTTACGGTTTCATTGTAATGTACAACTGGAATATCGTATCATTTGAGATATGACACTCCTGGTACGAGAAACAAGAATTTATGTTTGTGTACTTGGACCTGCAAGCCAGATACTTGTCCAAAGCGTCTTACTATCTGGATCACTGAATCAATTTGACCCGTCCTTCGTAGAAAAATAGTGGAATCAACTACAAATGCCGAGAATCGGTGAATGCCCTTTCTTCAGGATCCCCGATCGAAATTCCGTCTATATGGGGCAATTCAAAGAAGGCAAGTGCTAATGGATCCACTGCTAGTATAAACAACAATGGTGCTAACGGGCACCCCTGACGAATTCCGAAAAAAAACGGGTAATGGGTGAGAAAATTCTTGATTGACAAAGAATGCTGCCGTCGTACCTTCGTGTGACCTCCGAATTAAATCTATAAATGACCTATCAAAACGGAAACTCGAAAGTATTAAAAGAAGGTACGTTCTATCAACCGTATCATAGGCTTTTGCCAAATCCAAAAAGAGAATGCCCGGGTAGTCTTGTGGTACCGTATCATTAAGATGTTATTCGTCTGCAATGTCGCAATTAAAACTGCTACCGCTTTATCCATCCTTCGCCCTGCCACAAACCCTTGCTGTGAATCGCCTATAAGTTTGCCAAGAAACCGTTGTAGCCGTAATGCAATAATTTTTGCAAATGTTTTATAACTTGTCTGCAATAGTGATATGGGTCGACAATCAAGTGCATTCGTGGAGTCACCCTTTTTACGTAACGGGATCACCAGTGCTTTGAGGAATGAGACTGGAGGTTTCGCTCGAGTTAATATGTGGTTGTCAAAAGAGGGCTGAATTGTTCATCAAAATCCTTGATAAAATTATTGCTCAACGCATCGGTTCCCGCCGCTTTCCGCCTAGTAAGACTCTTAATAGCGCTGATCACTTCATATTCCACAATAGGCTCCATGAGCGAATTGTTATCTGCTTTCGAAACCATTCTGTCCCGCGGGATGTCGAAAAATGAAAGTAGCGAGGCTTGAAGATCCCGTTCCTGCATTGTTCTGTGTATCTTGTTCAGAATTGAAGCCCACGTCGAGGCAAATCTCTCTGGAATGGGGATCCTGTCAGAGTAAGGTTCAGACACCCGTGAAAAAATATTTGAAACAGTTTGGTCCTTATACCGAATGGATGTACTATGTATTAACCATCGTAAATCATTCGATGATCAATGAAGCCAGCGCCCACACCGCGCTTTGACATCCGACGCCAACGCATCTGCTGTCGCCGGTATCAACTGTTTTCTTGATGTTGCATTATTGCAAATGGATCTATGTAACTGACGTACCCTACGTCGTCTCCGCCGGGCTGCTTTCCGTCGAACTTGATAGAGTATATCAGTACATACGTTGACAACATTATCCCATTGCGATGTGTCACATACTCTATCAGGTAACTGCTGACAAAGAAGCGTTTCCATCTCAATGCGAAAAGAAAAATTGGTAGATCCTGGGAATGGATACTGAGGTCGGTGAATAATTTTACGTTAGACTTTCCGCTTGTATCAAACAAGAATAATTGCAATTGAGCATGATCTGGGTAGACGGGGAGTTCCGTGAAAAACAACCATTGTATCCAGGACGCAATATTTTGAGAAAAATAAAACCGATCTAGTCGACTGGCCTGTGGTCCCCGCCAATACGTGAAATGTTTCGTGGGATCCAGTCCTTCATCAAATCCAATTGAACCAATCATCGATCTAGCATCCATTAAGTTGAACGTCTCCACAAATCTAGTCAGGTAAATACTCTCGATATGGGTCGAGCTAACCACCGGATACTCTACGAAGTTGAACCCCCTCCTAATAGGAGTGGATTTTCGAGTGATCCAATAAGCTTGTCGAGGCGTGTATAAAATACAATTCTCTGGCTGGAATCGCTGGAAGGTGCATATATATTTAAGAGAATCCATGAGTCCCATCTGGTTGAATGAAACGATGAAACCAGGTATGATGGTTCCAGGATTTAACTCTGTCTGAACCTCTGGATGAAGAAAAAAAATGCAACTCCACCTGTTTTTCCACTCGTAACACTCCAGTACGACAAAAATGTACTTACTCCTTTCACTCCCCAAACTCGGTTCCATCGATTCGCATAGTCATCTGCTTCATCCTGAGAAGCTACATGCGTTTCTTGCAGTAAATATACATGAGTAATAGTAGGCTTGGCATGCCGCCTTCAGGCTTCAAACCATTTTTACGTCTTTTTTTTAACCCTCGCAGATTTTGAGAGATAATTCGAATATTAGAACCACGAGAAATTTTGGATAATGGGTCCACTTCATTCGCATTATGATATGGCATATCTTGTATAAGGCAATGTTTTGCGTATGTATCCAACGACGATAAAGTAAATAATCATGTTGGTCACACGCATCACTTTTCGCGGATTCATCACTCTCCATATCAATCTGTTTGCCAATCGAAGTAGATGTATCCATTGCTGATGTAAATTGATGAAAATAATCAGTCAACGATAACATCCTTCCTGTGTCCCAGCATCCAGTTTTCTGATACATAAGTCATATTTCTTGAAAGAACTTTTGACCCTGAAATGCCGATGCATCCAGATAACTATAGTATCCACTCTTCTCCAAGCAAAACTGCTATGTGTTCCGCAAATAAATGTGCACATAATAGAGCCTTTGCCAATGATACTGTCATTAAAGGAGCGCAATATTTACTCAAAGAATTATCGCCATAGTGAATTCTCTTGAGTTGTTCCCATTCATGTGAGCTATTGATAATTGCCTGTCTTTGTGTTGTCCTGCGACTGCCAGTAACCGTTGTTCCCATTGGGCAAACCACAACGCCAATATATTTTTGATGCCTGATCGCTTTCCTTGGTCTACCATCGAGTACCGGCATTTCTCTCTCCATTTTTAGTTAAGTGTACTTATATATCCGCCGATAACCCACCTCGTAGAAACGCAATCCCTTCGATGGATTTAAAAAGATGCAAAATGCGTGGACCTTCTTGTTCTGAAACCGTCTTCCACTGGGTACTAGATGCTGCGACATGTGGGAAATCAAGCTTGGTTTCTTCTTTCCACTCAGATTCCAGTGCTGCCCATGCTGTGTGCCATGTATTGCTTATATTTGAGGCACTTGGGGTCGATATAAGGACATTCACGCGCTGTCCGGAGTGGGTGATGGGTTCTGTTTCATAGCATCACCACCAGCACATGATTACCGAATCCGTCTTCTCTTGACATGATAATACTCACCAGCGGCCCCCTCAGTTGAATCCTGGGACGGGTGGTATTCTGAACAATCAGATTCTGAAGACCCTAAAAGTAGGGGTTCTTCTTCATCTGACCTATCGCGCCATATTTTAAGATACCATTGAAATAGTATGAACTCAGAAATCTGATATTTTTGCATATACCAATTCCTCTGAGCTGATCTCGAGAAATCCACTCCCATTAAAGACACCTGTTCCTTCCACGATAATCGACTCACCATTTGAAAAAGAAATTGCAAAACTTCCACAATCCTCAGTTCATGAGTAAGTATAATCTGTTCAATCCCCTTCTTTAACTCATGGTATATAGTTGGACCTTGCATCCGTTGTAGTAATTTCTCCATGTCTCCCTCCCAAGATTCCAGATCCCACGGAGAATGGGAACCATAAGTTGTGTTTTTCCTCGATGATGTTGAAGAAGGTTCGTTAACTCCATTCGATATTGTATTTCCGGTAGTACGTGAACCTTTGCCCTGTTTTTGGCCTTCCTCATTAATGGTCGATACTTTATCTGGTACCTTGTCGTCATCATATTCTTCTTCCTTGTCGTTCTCCATCGTATTCTCTGTCATATCTTCATCGAAACGTTGGTCTCATGTGAGTGGCTTACCCTAAAACCATGTAAGTAAAGAGAATAAATTGCTGCTTCATATTTCATATGAGTGGTAATTTTCCTTTTGTTTTGTACACAGTGTTTTTCATCGTAACCACTTTATCCACACAAGCTTTGAGCGAGATAGGGTACTCGCCACTGGTAAGATACCTCTTATTATTCCGTAGCAAAATGAATTACTCCTGGAATCTCTGAGTCTGGTAAAATACTGATTATAAAAATATCTTGTTGGTGTAATGTACTGAGATAGGAAATATTATCATTACTTTCCCATGCAGTAGCGAGCACTGACTCATCCAGTCGAGAATTACTAGTTGCAAATTCCTCTAGGTATTTCTGAAATTCTCGTTTAGATTCTTTAGCCGAAATCTTTTCGTATCCCCTCCCCAATCCTAGTAACCTCTGTTTACGGATATGCTGATGTCAAGTCCGGCAAAATCTCCTGCCATATCGGGTAGAGTTGTATCGGACCTTTACATTTCGTAACTTGTGTTTATCAAGAATCCACTTCTTGTTTCAATTTTATTTCAGCAATCATCAATTCGGTTTGGTGTTTGACTTTAGTGTGTTGTGGTGATTTAGATCCTTGCGATGGTATATTTGTTTCCCTGGTTGACCTGGCGGGAGATTTGGGTGTGCTTGGGATTTGGTCAGTCTTACGTTTCACTTCCTGACCTATGGTAATACCTGACTGGGGATCCTCGGTTTCGTTAGGTGGCATATCCCCTGTGGCGTCTTTGTTATGAGCTGATACCTTGGAAATATTTGAATTATGTTGGTTCTGCAGGTTTTGTTTGTTCGAAGGAGATGTTGATGAGCGCGTATGTCCCCGTTTCGAGTTTACCTTGATCCAGCCTTTTTCTGGGTTAGTATTTGTTGATTTCTTGGCTTGTCCGGATTTATCGTGATCTCCCTCCTGTACCTCAGCTGTAGTTTCCTTCTGTTGAACTATGTCACTCTCTTCTGCTTGGGGCTTGTCAACTGGTGAAGACTTTTCTGTGACTGCTAGGACTGCTTTTTCCGCTTCAACATGGTTCCGTTCCACATCCTCTCGAAGTTCTGTCATGCTACGAAAGGTAGAATTGGGCAAAGATAGTTTCTTCATATTGTCATCTGTTATTACTATACATTTCGTTTTAGTCAGCTCTTCCAGTGTTACGGTACATGCTCTCATCGGATTGCCTGCTTCCCCGCATCGTAAACATTGACGCCTTCCTTTCATTTGCGGGTGTTACAAAATAATCATTGTGTTAAACCAGTAAAAACAAAGCACACCACTTAATGTCTGAGGACATTCAGCATTTTTAAATACCAATTCCCAGGAGATGGATGAGTCCGAAAATGAGCCTCTGTGATCTTAATCTTCAAGCTGGAACTGATCCGATAAAATTGACTTGAGCAGACTGTATAGTTTAATCAAGTCAAGTGTTCGGGTCACATTTTTAAGGATACAATAATAATAACCCCTGGGGCATAAGCTTCTCCATTATGATCCACTTGTTTGGCCCAGGACGATCCAGCATCATGTTGTCGCTTTGTGTGCAAATTTGAAAGTGAGTTGTCATGCCGATGGAAAGGAACTTTAGTTCCTACGTATTTTTCTGCGATTTATCTGGTGTAAAAATGAAAATATAGAGAGTGGTTTGTTGAATTATAACTTATGGTTTTGACTTGTGCCATCATAGCCCACAATTCCTTTGAACCAGTGTCACGCGTAGTGGCAGAAGTAGCAAAGCTTTCTTGGATACAGCATGTGCTAAAAAGGGCCTCTTTGATAGGACTTTCTCCTTAGAGATCCTATAGAGCTATTCTAAGCACTTAGACTAAGATCCATTATAAGACAGCCCTCCACATGGGTCCTGATTGTTTGAACAAGTCTCACCTGTTCTTTCAACGTCATTATTCTCTTCACAAACATGTGCTTATACTTTATCAAAATCAAAATAGTACCTTCAACCAGCCCCTGTATTCTTTTTCATTCATGTTCAGAACCTTGACGCGTTTGACCTGGAGCGTACTTTCCATATTCCTGCTTCCAAATTTTTCGTTGTTGACTTATTTCATCCGCTGTATAAACATCCGTTTGAAACAAAAATGGTTTCGTGGAGATTTGGTTAGTCTTACTAACAGCGGTTGTCCCATTAATCTTCGCTGCCCATCTCGTTAATGGAGTCGGCAATGCTTCATCCGACTGGACGGCAACTTGCCCAAGCATTTTCCACAAGATACTTTCAAAAGTTTGACTTAATCGTTGAACACTGAGCTACAATAACGCTGCTTCCATATAGTCCAATCTAACTTCTGAGTTACCACGAATTGTTCAAAAATATCAAATGTCGTTCAGTTTCCCCTTGCTTAAGTGTAGGTAGTTGCTGAGCTATCGGGAATAAATTCGAAATCGGCCCCTTAGCTTTTACATAAATCCGTGTAAAATGTCCTTCATTAAATATCCATTTCTGGACACGCGGTTTAGGATTTAGGGCCGTAGGTAGACATTGCGAGCTGTAGTGCTTTAGCCATGTCGTCCACCAAAGTGACCTGGGTGACTGTTTCCTCTGTCTTTTTTCTGGTGGTACCACAACATCAGACTTATTGTGTGATTTGGGGGTCTTCAGCGGTATTACCGGTTCTGATTCCGTTTCAACTGGATTTTTTCGAAGTATTGCTCGTCGCCCCTCCTTCTGGAGGCGCACAGGAGGTTTCCGATTCCCCTGCTTCTTGAGGTTGGTCCTCCACTAGGATATGATTTCATCTTGAAGGCTCATTACTCTTATCGGGAGGGTCAGGCGCAGGGTCTGACTCATTCATCGTAGTGGTCCTGGTGATGCCTACGCTTATGTGCAAAGTCCGGATCCCTACTTAACCTTGCTGTGCTTAAGGGGCTTAAAGGCAAAATTCGAACTAGTATGTTTATAAACCTAAGCCGTGGCGCACAAATGCACAAGTTTGATTTTTCTATGCAGCAGATTATTGCAAGAGCTCTATTGAGGAGTACGGCTACTATTGTGACGTGTTTTTGTCAGACGGACCGAAAAACATACGGTAATCGAGATAAAAAATATTTTAGTTAGTATGAGAGAAATATTAGTGGCCTGTTTTTTCACACGAGCGTCGTGTGATTTGCTCGTTGGGCGCCATTAACTGGTGTTGTGAAGGGCCTGCCAGTGATTGGAGTATGTTTTCAATATCGTGTCTCTGTTTGGTTATCGAGAATTCTTCCGCCATAAACTGATGGCCCGCCATAATCTGATGAATTACGTTAACTTTAAAGTGTCAAATGCTTATCCTACAAGACCAGTGGAGCAAATAGTCATTTATCAGTGTGTTATCGAGCGTAAAAAGTGGAAATCAATTAATTATACTGGTCATATTAGGTTTATCGAAAATCAGAATATAATTCACAAAATGCCAATTTAAAGTATACAAAACCTGCTTTTTTGAAAAGACGCCAATTTTTAATTCGAGTCTAACCTTTAGCTGTATAACATCTCAATAATAGCTGAGATAAAGCTTCATCGAAAAATTCCATGACAAACTGTTGTGATATTATCATTTCCCGAAAAGACTCCTATTTCAACGAACAAGTGAATGGAATCGGACTCCGTGCAGCTAGATGGGATCAGGCCGCCGTCGCGAAGCAGCTATGAGCTGCGAAGACCGCGTGTGCCAGGTGCCCGCTAATACCACACCATGCGTCCTCTTAATCATCACCACTGCGCTACAGGGGTTATTGTGCAACGTTCACACTGCTTTGGCCCGTCGCTCCCTTGGCTGTTGGAAGAGAAAAAAGAGTGAGGACGAAGATGGCACTGCCTCATCGTCGACATTGACGAGCTTGAAGACGAGGTTGAGGACGTGCTCCGTGGCAACGACGAGTTCTATATTTGTGCGACCCTTTAAGGATGAGAGCGCTAAAATGGGAGCGAACTGTGAGAATCTCTTTCTCGAGCGCGCAAAAATCAGATAGTATATGAGAGGTCGAACTAACACGAAGTCGTGCAGTAATTATCCTCTTTGATTTTTGAGTTAAAATGTATCTAAAATAATCAGCAAATTGAGATATACAAATGTAGACAATGGCATTTACCCCGGCACGTGTCTATTATTTAGCTAAACGAAAAGATTCATTTTTTCGCGAATTCATCAAGCAATCAAAATTACTCACTATTTGCGACTGAGGCCTACAGTAAAAACTGACATGAAATTTCAGTTAACGAGATTTAAATGATTTCTTACATATTGCGAATTTTAGGTTAAGTAGTGTTTTAGCCGAAATTACACTTAAACTCTACATAATATATACTTTCATTTTTATCAAGACTTCGAGCACTTCCCGCCTAAGCGACTCCCTCACACCTCGCACTAACTCTCGAGACATGTAAGTAGTGCGGACGCAATTTCGTGATAGCCGGACTCTATACTAACCGATAGAGACTGTACATTTACTTCAAGAAGGCATTAGGACACTAATCGTTATTTAATTACTACAGGAAAGGTTAAAGGCTTTAATCGTGCGCACAACTACATTTTCCTACAGGTTATGAGCCCAAGGTTGCGGGGCTTTGGATTGGATTTTTAAGTTTCTCGAAGTTTACTAAGTTTTTCGTTTAAAGTACGATTCTCGGTGGAATTCCCCTGTGCCAAATAGAGATATTGGATTTATTTTCTCGTTCATTCTTGTGGTAACGTGGTTACGTATTTGAATGATGACTGAAGGAAAGGTTGATATGGCTACTTTAATGGAGTATATGAAGCGCTTAGGGAGCAAGATCGATGCAATGGAGGAAGTGAGGTCACAAGAGTTTACCTCCATTGCATCATCCAAATCGAACAAAGACTCTGAGAAAGGTAGCGTGTTCTAAGAAGCAGCGAAAAGTTACGGTCCTATTGGTGGAAGGATGTATATAGAAGATTTGGGTGGAGACAATAGTATCAAACGTGGTACACAGTGGCAGGCGCCAGGAAGAAACGAGGTGGAGTGTTTGAAAACCAAGAAAGTCCCGCTGTAAATTACGTTTGTACGACTGGAAATATGAAAATTCCGTAGCTAACTGAGAGTGGGTCTCATGAAAGATTGATCGTGGAGAAAATCGTAAAGTACGCAGTGCATGATTTAAAAATGTGACTAATGATTCAATATAATCCACAGCGCGTAGATTACATGCAGCACGCGCAAGAACTCGTCGCTTGGATGCAAGAATTGGAAGACGATGCAGTAAAAGTGAAAAAAAAACAACCAAGAAGTATTGTGAACTTTGTGGGTGAGAAAAGAAAAAAAACCTGTTTTGGGTAGACACACGCAAAAATATTGCCGTCAGGACGATCGAAGGAGCCAATGGAAGTGGTACGTGCGGAAATATAGGACGGAAACCGGAGAAAAAAATGACAATAGTTTCGTATTTTCGACGATCAAGTGCGAGAAGAAGGGAACGAAAATGCCGCAGAAATAAATATTAATGGACATATGGATCGTCGACAGTGGTGAAAGTCGGCACCTTGTCTCGAGTGAAGAATTTCTGGAAGCTGTCGAGACGTGTGATGACAATGGAGATATTTTATTGCCGGATGGAGCAAGTCTAAATGTCACAAAAGTCGGAAATGTACGACTGAAAAAGTTTTTTTTTTCTATATTTCTGACGGAAGATTTCTAAGCACCGAATTTGGTCTAGAATCTTATACGCTTGGATGTTTAAGAAAGAAAGTGTGTATTCTTAAAGACAGTGAAAAAAGATGCAGATAATTCATGGAAATAACGTATTGTTGGATGTGGAAGTGCCTGGTTGCATGTTTAGCGTCAGAATGAAGTTGATCAAAGAAATAAGTGTTTTCGAACATGCTAATGACGGCCGTGCAGGATGACGCTGTGGTGTAGTCGCTCTCAGAAATTCCTTTTGAGACGCGAACACCCACGGGGGGCCCAGATGACTGACTGTCGGAGGGGGTGCTCCGTCCATCCAGGTCTTGATCCGATCCGGCATCCAGCCGGCTGTCTCGGTCACTCCCATCACCTTGGTCATGACGACTTAGATGGTCCATGTTTGTAAAGCTCACCTTGGGTACCCGTCAGTACTTGTGGTTGCGCTCTCTTTATGGACCCTAGGGCGAAAGTTAAAAGTCCGTCGAATAAGGAGACGAGGGCTAGGACTAGGGGTAGCTCCTGGGTGGAAACAGGGCTGGCAAGCATAGGTTTAAATGCATTAGGTTTTAATCAGGTTTGGAATAAAACCTAAAATTCAATGGGCTGGTAAAATTAGGTTTTAACCGTTGAGTCATCAAATATCGGAGATTGAACATAAAAACTCAATTGCAGCGATCTTATCCCCAATTTCTTGCTAACAACAACACAGAAAGCACTAATAAAAAAAATTCTCGTAGAATTTGATATAAATTTTCATTTTAAGACGGAGTCAAGCTGACGATAACGTGTGGGCTGTGCAAACTGTGCAACCTAGGTTTCAATACGTTTTTTCAGGTATTATTCAGGTTTTATTCAAACCTACTTTTCGTTTCCAAAAATTCTAGGTTTTTAACAGCCCTGGGTTGATATCTTCACCGGGGAGCAGGATTTTCAATATACTTGAAGTTTGTATACCGCAACAGCTGGACCGAGAATAATCGATCGACCAGCTAAACCAAATACAACAAAGGGGTAAATCCAGTCGTGTATGTGATAGGGAATCCAAATAACACTCCACAATCTTCCACAGAAGACCAAACGTTACCACAATAGAGATTAACGGTGTTCAAAACACGGGCGACTTGAGTTGAGTATACGCGACGCGGCGACTTCCTGTCAGGGGACTTCCGGTGGGTTCCTTTTAACCTTCCCCGGGCGAACTAATAGCAGCAAGAGGGGACCTTGTTAGCCCTCTGCTGTGAACCAATGAAAGCGACTTGCGTCTTAGAAAGCGAAACGTATACTGATTTTATTCCTATATCCAATAGAAACGTTTGTGTAACGTACCCCAAATAGCCCGGCTGGATAGTCATGTGTCCTACCTGAAATAGCCCAGTCTGCTCCACCTGGATGCTCTTTTGTGTACCGTACACAAAACCATCCGGTTCACTCCGTTGTGTGTCGTACACCAAATATCTAGCTACCATCCGGCTGCCATCCAGCTCCACCCGGATACTCATTTCTGTACCGTACACCAAATATCTGGCTCGATCTGGATAACCATCCATCTAGGCCCACTTAGCCGCTGGCGTCAACTCTTCTTGAGCAGCTTAGCACCCACCTCCAGCGTCCCATCCGTCTTCCACAAAGGCCCAGCCTTCTTCAGATACAAACATCCTTCAGACAATCCGCCCCTAGGTCATCCATCATCGGCGGCCATCCGGTCCACCCCTGGCTAGCCCGATTACAAGTCCCTTGATCACGCCCATCTGGCTCGATTCCGTGCCTGGCATCATCCTGCCGCTGGTAAATACACCCGGCAGCTACCAGCCTACGTCCTATGATGGCTGATCCGTGCAGCTGGATCGGACCAACTTTTCAACCAATCAGGTGGATTATTCACTTCTCATTAGCCCGTTAATTCCCAAGTCACTCCACCACAACTCCCGTAATGACATGCAAGAAGAGTCGTTACATTACTTTTAGTTACGTTTGGGTCATCTCTTGTACGATACTGTGGAGAGATTGTCAAACACCCGGCATCAGGCATAATACTGATAGACAGACGCTGACCAACCCGTCTGACCTGTGACGAGGATAAAGCCGCGAAGACAAGACAATCATAACAGGACAGTGGACGAAAGGCACCAGTAGACACAATTGGTGGTGTTATTTGCAGCGATCTTGAAGGGTCGATTACACCAAGAGATCGTCGTGGAAAACGTTACTTGGTAGTTTCGTGGATCATTTTTCGAATTACGTGAGACTGTGTTCTGCAAAATCGAAGGACAAAGCTGCAAGGAAATTTGAGCATTTTTGACGTGGTTTGAAGTGTCGCATTCACGTTTTACGAACTAATGGCGGTGGAGAGTACAGAAATGTGGATTTATTCTGTAAACGTACTGGCGTAAGAAGGCAAATTACGGAGGCAGGGAGTCCCGCCTCAAATGAAAAAGCGGAGCGAATGAACAGGACATTTTTAACATGATATGGGGTATGTTTTTCGGATCTGGAGTGCCATTGATGTTTTGGTTGGAAGCTGCAGAATATGCGGGCTATATTCTGAACTGTAGGCGGGCACGTGCAATTATCTAGAGGATGTCGCCAATTGAAGTTCCGACTAAAAAGCAGCGAACACTTATTTTTTCGGACATTGTTATTTTTGGATCGCCATGTATGAAGTGGCGCAATGCGAAGAACATATCACTTGGAAAACACGCTGAAAAAACGTTAATTTTAGGAAAAGGTGACGAAATTAAAGGGTACAAGGTTCTTCTTCTCAAGGCCACGGTAGTTACAACTACAAGACATGTGTACCAAGTGGAAACTTTGAATGAAAATGTAAACGAGAAGCTGATGCGTGCGATTAATGGTGACGCAAGTGGAAATATGGAGATACCCCGCAAAATGATAAAGATACCGCGCGTTCGAAGGAGAAAGAAGATACAAGCTACGAAAGCAGACCTACTACGGAAATATCGCGGTGGAAATCATCAAGAGAGTCATAAAACCCAGAAAATGATTGAATTGGAACAAATCAAGAAGAAGCGTGGTACAAGTGAGAAGAACTTTTTGAGTAATGACAGTGGAGAAAGTGAAGTGAATGAAGGGTATTCGTTTTTTTGCGTTCGCTATTTGTAATATCAACCACGTGAGCGACAAAAAAATTGCTGCTGTTCCTGATCCAAAAAGCTTTTTCAAGGCTCATAAGGGAAAACATTACGAAAAGTAGAAAGTGGCTGAAATGACAGAATTAAAAGCTTTGAATCTGCATCTGCAAACTTGGAATTCGTGAAGAAGAGTGATGTAATAAATCCCCTACCCTGCCAAGTGGTATTATAAAACGAAACACAAAAGCGATGGCACAGTGGAGCGATACAAGGCGAGACTAGTGGCTTGCGGCGACAAACAGGTTTATGGAGAGAGAAATATTTCGTTACGTTCTCAACAATTATAGAGATAAATAACATGAAGGTTATTTTGATATTAACTATCGTATGGAATGTGCCGGCGAGGCACGGTGATGTACCAAGTGCTTACCTAAGGCAAACACTGAAAAATAATATGATATTTATCTGCTAGTACATCAAGGCATGGAGGTAGGAGATGATACGTTGAAGAAAACTGAAGTGACGAGTTCGAAGGAGCTAATGTTTAGATTGAAGCAAAATCTTTATGGCTTGAAACAAGACGGGAGACTATGGTATGATTTCCTGCGTAAAACACTAATCAAGATGGATTTTTTTCAATGTTTGACGGACACATGTATTTTCGTACGAGTGAGCAAAAAGGAACCATAGTGGTTGGAGTCTATGTGGATTGTTTACTGGGCATAGCAACGGATATGTCTTTAGTTGACGAATTTTTACAGACATGCAAGTGTTGGAATTAAAAACCTAGGTAACGTGGAGAAATTTCCTTGCATGAGAATACTATGGGATCCTACGAAGGGCTACACGACAGACCAGGAAATGACTATTTTGGAGATTCTTGAAAAACATGGTTTAAGAGAGGTGAGTAATATGAAAACGCCTATTTCGACTTTGGAAGTTACAGAAGCAATCGATGAACTATTAACAACTGTGGCTCTTGGAAGTCCCTACTGTAAATGATTTTCAGTCACTTATGGGAAGCTTGCTGTGGATCGCTAGCGTCTCACGTCCAGATATTTCGTTTGCGGTGCACAGTGCAACTAGGCACATGCACGCACCGAGATAAGTAACTACAAAGTGGCGAAACGAAAAGCCCAGTATTTGAAGGGCACCAAGAAGCTAAAGTTGAACTTACGTGAAGATAACGAACCAAGATTACCTTTATGAATTGTATATTACAGCGATGCAGATTTTTCAGCTGATTGCGATGACCGGAAAAGTGTCAGTGCAAATGTGGTTTTCGTGAGTGGTATTATAGCAGGTTGAAACTGCAAGAAGCAGGGAACGGCTGCGTTGTCGACCTCAGAGGCGAGGTTTAAAGCGGCTGCTACTGGCGGAAGAGAAAGAGATTTAGCTTAAAGCAACGTTTCGAATATACCTATCGTGCTGAAAATCGATAACCACGCCGCTATCAAGCAACTCAAGAACGAAGCAAGTGCGGATAGCGCGAAGCACGTCGACGTGAAGGTGTTTTTTTTTAAGATTTTACGAAGAACGGTATTGTGGAACCTGAGCATGCGTCGAGCGGAAACATGGTTGCAGACTTGTTGACGAAGATATTAGATGCATCAAGTATTCAAGAACTGTGCAAACAAATTTGCTTGGAATAAGTTGTGTATTGTCGTTACTAGTCTATTGCGCTACTTTTAAACATGCATTCCCTACGCCGAAGTCGATGTTTATCGCGTGCAAAGCCGCGGTACTCTCGGAAGGGGTGTTGTAATTTGGATGATATTTTTTTTCGATGAAAAACTGACATGAAATTCTAGTTATCGAGATTATCGTGGTTTCTTACATTTTGTATATTTTAGCTTAAGGTTGTATTTTAGCCAAAAATACACTTAATCTCTACATAATATATACTTTCAAGACTTCGAGTACTGCCCGCCTAAGCGACTCCCTCACGCCTCGCACTAACACTCGTTAACATCTAAGTAGTGCGGACGCGTTTTCGTGATAGCCGGACTCTATAGTAGCCGATAGAGACTGTACACGTACAGCAGGAAGGCATCAGGGACACTAATCAGCACTTAATTGCTACAGATAAGGTCAAGGGCTTTACGTGCGCATTACTACAATTTCTAACAGCTACATCCCTTGGCACGTTCAGAACTAGCTTCATAAATCGAGACCAAGCGTTCGGAAACTTGAAAAGTGTGCCGCAGCTAACAAAAGAACGACTAGAGCTCACCCATAGCATCCAGCACTCTTCTCCTGTTTGCGCTGACCAACGTGTGAAAACATTTTAAAATGGATAAAAGTACACTATACCACATCGGAGGTGTGCCATACAACTTGGTAAACACACTAATCAGCTAACTGAAATGTCCCATTACAGACAGGTTTTCTAAATATTAGAAGCGAAAAATCGGCCCAACCGGACTCTAAACGTGAAACGATCGTTTATACATCATCATGCTCAATTCTGATATCATCCAAGCAGTCATAGAGTTGTTGAACATTGAAAACGTCACTGTCATCAGCCTCCACGGTGTTCATACCATCAGACCATGCCGCTGGCCATAAACATCGTGACAAGCAATGTGCTAGTCATCGACGCTGCTGGAAAGCCTGCCGCGCTGATAGAGCTCGCCACTGCCTCGGCCTCTGTCTAACGCCCTTTTCGGCGCACTCATCCGCACCCAGTTTCCACTGGCGGTGGCCGTGGGTTGCCAAATTTGGTGTACGACACTTGGTCGCTCTCCTTACACACGTTGATTTCGGCGCACAGAATGTCCTTGAAAGAACGGTAGATGACAATATTACCAGCTTGGAGGTATGGGGTCAAACCCCCAGGAACAACACACATGGAGTAATTGCGCATCTGTCACTTGGCTTTCACGTCCTTGGATATGTGGGTGCGCATTGAGTCACACACAATATACTTGCCGTCACTGGTGTCCAAAAGCGGGAACTGCAAGTCAACCCACCGCTTGAGCAGATTACCTAGACGCCTTGGATTTTTACAAAAGAAGGTATATTATTTCCTTCCAAATCAAAACAGGGGGCAACTTGAGTCTAGTCGCTGTGACTGCCAGGATGACCGTGATCTTCATGGACGCAACCCAGTTAACCGAATAACGACGTGGCGGGCACCAGCTCGCTCCACGGTCTGCATTCTCGCATCCTCGCAATACACAGCGGTCTCGTCCATGAGAGCGTCTTTTCCATGTTCATGCGCGTCTTGGCGTCACCAAGAAACCGCATGAACGGAGGAATTATATAATATAATTGGATTTTGTGTGCTTTTTTGTTTTGTAATAGGATACAGCCAATCCAATTATAACTAGATCCTAGTTCGCATGCCGATGGTATACCTGCTACTAGCAGCAAAGGTAGTACCTAAGTTTGATGGAAACACATTGAATAGTATAAAGATACCAAACCTACGGACGATATACTGGCTGTCTCTAAATTCCCTTGCTGAGTCAATGAAATGTCGAATTACAACATGTCGTGAAAGATGAATCGTGGTATTAGCGTTCTTCAAAGACTGGCTGTACTAATCTAATCATTTTACATCTTAAAAGATAGCTGACCAGTGTTTGGATAGACCACGCGGGTTATAACGCCCAGAATAGCTGAAGCCAGAGCTGAAGGAGAAGGCATGAATGGGTGACTGCTGTTTGCAATTCTCGTTGATTTAAACGATGAAACATTAAAATTTCGATTTGGTTGAAACCTTTAATGTACGGTTTAGCGTAAAGAAATTACTTTTTAATTATACTTGTGATGTAACTCTAGGTTGTTTTAGCACGGAGACCAGTCGTCAGCTGCTGGTTTATTCGTACCAACCTCTGTACGGTAAAGTAGACCTGGATTGTTTCACGATTATGGTGCAGATTTCTAAGACATATAGGAATGATGGTGTTTATTACATATACCACAACACTAGGACCGTTTTCCCCGTAATTTCCATCTTTTAAATACGAGATACACCCAGGGAATGCGCTTTGTGCTCACTCTGTCTTTGTGATAAGATACATGTGATGCTATAAAGTGTAGCCAGGTCGTGTATCTTTTTAGAAAACATTTAAAATGGCATTGTTTTAGTGCCCGAAATTGTGATTGTACTAAAATGAAGCTGAATGACAGCTCGCAAAAGGTGTCAGCGTCAGTCGTCCGGTATTTCACTTCAAAATAATTCAAATATCGTATTTGAATAATTTTAGAAGCCATTTTTGGGTCTTTTTTGATACCTTAACACACGTGAAAAAACCACATTAACTCCCGTTAAAGCTGACAGTGTTGAACGAACACAAGGGCAAGCCCATTCCAGTACTGTTTGTTTTTTTATCAGGAGTGGTGCGGTGGTGCGGTGTGTTCGTTTCACACAGACTTTGTGATCACTTTTCAAATTCTGATGTCGGATTATGTAGTTATAACTGGATTGGCTGTATCCAATTACAAAACAAAAAAGCACACAATATCCAATTATATTATATAATTCCTCCGCATGTACGCGACCGCGCGAGTGACGAGCGTCTCGTCGGTCAGTAGTGTGAGGTTGGTGCAGCGGCGAAGCGACAACACGAAACGATCCATGAAGTTGGCGAGCCAGTGGGTGGAGGCGGCGAATGGCCTGAGCGTGTCTTCTTTACTGTCGAGAGACGCGTAGACTGTTCGACCCATGTCGCAGATCCACGATCGCGTAATCTTCTCCTTGCGGAGACGCTTGTCTATTACCTCGTCACAGAGTAGCGACTCCATTTAAATACACAGTTGCTTGCGGCCGCCACCTGCCAAGCGCTCCTGCGTCGGCTTCCCAGCCATGATCTCGTCGCGGACCCGCCACCACTTCCGAGTAGCGGCGCCGTTCACATCAAGGTTTTAGCGACGGAAGAGGGCCTCCACGCGAGTAGGACATATGTTGTCTTCGTCAAAGCTCCATTGGATGACTTCCTGCTTGCGGCACATTGGGATGGCTTTGCGGCGGCGCACCATCGAGCGTCGTGGCCAGAGGCAAGGGTTATACCCTGCAGATGGATCCGTCATTCATTAATTGGTATTAATAATCAGCAACAGAACTCACAGTCGCAAGTTCAGATCAAACGTTCATGCAGCACTCACAAGTTCAGTTTAACTAGATGATGAACCGACAATGACGCGGTCGAAAGAAGGATCCGCCAACGTATGACGGCAAGTTGAACGAAAACATGGAGTTGTTTAACTTCTCCACCGAGGTCTACTTCGCATACAAGCGTGGTGTGTTGAATGCAGATTCATCGGAGTTTGTTGAAGAGATTACATGCAACCACGGAAAATCCGTCCAGGACTGATTCCCTACCATCTTCGCAGTGGAATGTGCCACTGCAGGTGTGAACAAGACGTGACAACAATTCAAAGAAAATATGATCTAAAACTTTAAGCCGAAAGAACTTGAGTACAGCTTTTGAGATCTTCTTTACAAACTAAACCAAACCAGCTCAATCCATGAGTACTTTTCATAATCTGCATTCGCAGGCGGAGCTACCCATCGCGGATCTTGATCGACAATTCTACTTCCAGCACGGCCTGCGTGCCAATACAAGTGCTAAGATTAAGGAAGGGACGCCAAGAACGCCTGAGGAAACAATCGAGATCGCCACGAACTATGCTTTTTCGCATAATAATGGACAGCCGCCGCGAACGCATGTGATAGAGTTGGCGAATATTCGCTCCATTGAAGTGCTTTTTTTGGATTGGCTGAAAGGAAAACTAAAAAGGAGTAGCTATAAGTAGGAATATATAAGTAGGACTACACGAGTAGGAAGTAGTGGTTTAGTGACCTGGTAGAGGTACTTCTATACCTTACTTCAAAATACCGAAATTTTACCCCTTTCGAACACGACCACTCGTAACCCGCTTAATCGATGGACGCCAAACCTTTGAAACTCTACCAACGCATAACAGCCCAATAGAAGAAAACGCTCGCTGTCTGCACGTTTGCAAGTGACGAATCCGAAAGGACAGATCGAAAGGCCACTTTGAGACATTTCGTCAATTTAAGTGTGCAAATTGTTTATACTGTCGGTCTCTACGCTTAAGTTCCTGGGGAAAAAACTTTTAAAAATATTCGTTTGCTAAAGGGAGTGAAGTTATATAATTTTAAGACACTCTACCACAACTGGTGCCTCGATCCGGGACCTAGAGACGATAAGTGCATACAGACGAGATGCCAAAGAGGCATGCTGCAGATGATTTTGGGGAAGGGGCGGTCACATTGCATGGACAGCCCCAATTACGTTTCCAATTACAGGTTTTTGCAAGACGACCCAATAGGACAGATACCTTTTAAGAGGCATGCGCGAAATTGACAAGGTATCAAAAGCATATTTTTAAGATGCCAGGAGATTCCACATCATGGTTTTCCCTTTATGAGATACGCAAGGTACGAGAGGCGAAAAACCCGGATTCCACATGGGTACCGATATCGTTACGTTTGGCAGTCTAGAAGAATCAATAGAAAGAATGGAGGAGTTGCTACCAAAGTGTGGATATGGGGCATGTCGACGAGAAAATTTCGAAGACATTTATGGTCTGGACCCTGAGCGCACAACCCACGACGTAGGTCTTTTGGTTTCATTACTGGTAGAGATTCAGTGGTAAACCCCCATTTGTATTATCGAAATGAAGGGTGGGATGGTAAAATCACTCCCACGTACCGCGTGGTGGCTGGTGTGGAACATACACATCAAAAACGTTCAAGACCACCGCATTTAAACAATTCAGTAATTAAATATGTTGAGTGGAATCACGAAGGTTTAGAGGGTATATTGAAAAACAAGCATTCAAGAAGCAGAGTCACGAAGAAGCTCGAATTTTAATCGGATGAAGATGGCATTATGTCAACTGCTCATAGTAACCGATCAGAAGATCCGGTAGTGGCCTCGTTGGTAAAATTGAGGCAGGACGGACACCTAAGCTTAGAACAGCATACACACCTATCGTCCACGCTAGCAACATCCAAAACACCAAATACCACCACGCAAACAGTTCAAAAGATCGTTTGCCAGTGAAGAGTCAAATGAAGATAAAGATATCAAACTCACTGCTAAAGATGACACGGCGTGGCAAGGGGCAGGGCGTCCAGTAACAACTGTGCTACAAAACCTGTCCGTCAAGACGTTAGATGGGGATACAGAAAGGGCAGAAGATGCGAGAGCGTGGCTGTCGAAAGTCCTCCATATTGCAAATATGTCAGGGTGGGAAGCCACGCAACACTTGAAAATGTTTGTCGACAACAATGTGAATCCAGCTAAGTAGTGGTACATGCAACTGGGCACCAGCACCAAGTACGCCATGGACTCTATTTTTGAGGAATTTCAGGAGGAAGAACTACGTGGATAAGCCCCCATCGTCTGACATACTACAAGCTGACGCAAAAGCATGATGAAGTGGCGTTCAACTATCTGTATCGATTAAACGCGGCTGAATTAAGAGCCGGGATCAATTTCTGTGGAAGGGCGACTCTATAACGTTGGACGATCACATCCAGTTTTTTAGAGTCTACATGATCCAACCCTGTTCAAATTTACTCCTTTCGACAGCATTGATGATGTACGAGTCATACCAACTGCGCCCAATAAAAACAGTGAGTGGTCAAAGATCAGCTGAAGGGGCAGGTGATGGATTTATCCCAGCAGTGAATAGAGTGGATCAAAAGTCAAATAATTCAAACCATTATCAAGAGGCATCCCAAGCTCAACTCAAGAACAAAAACCGGTGCGTGTATCGACGGGAGCAAACCAGAACCCATCCACAGTCAAGGTGGGCGACCACTGTGGTAAATAGGGATACGATCGGGTCATGTGCTGGTAATTGCAGGTGTGCGAACGCTGTAATTTGCAAGGTCACACTATCAAATACTGCCGCCCATTTATTGAGACAATGGTGGACCTACGTTCTAAGTTGAAGTCGGGAGAGCTCTCTCAGCAAGATGTGTCTAAACAATTATATGGTTTGCCCCACAGTGTGTGGTGGATACTGTCGATGGAAGAGGGATTGCCGTTAAAACAGATGTCCAGCGCCCATCATCAAGAAACATAAACAAGAAAATGAAACCAATTGGAACTGGTCTGCATGATATAGATAAAGAAACACAAACTTCCGAGACTGGAAAGAAGGAGGCAGTGAGTGACGTGCATACTGGACAATTACATGTAGAAATATATGAAGATAAAACCAAACACGAACAATAACAGAAGCCAATTTTTAAGAAAAAAAGGAAGCTGCTATCAAGAAACAGTAGAAGATACGGCGGAAGTGATTGAAGACGACGGCACACCAGATCAGAAAGTTGAGTTTTTGTATGGTGAACATAACAACAGGTGAGAGACGAGGCTATGGTTTAATTGGAGCTCTCGAACTAGCCAGAAGATTAAATGTAAACAAGGCGACTGTTCGCATAATAATTGACCCATTCAATGGGGATCTGTGGTGTTATCAAGCGACTTTGCCAGTATGGTTTAACAGGGTGAAGTAAATGCTCGCAGATTTATATTTTGTCCGCTTAATTCATATCGAGCGAAGGTATAACCAACCAGTAGATTTATTAACACACAAGGCGGTATCTCTATCGTCTGGGAGAGTTGAGTCAGTAGATGATAAAAAAGACTTGCGATTACTGAATACCCTCCCAGAGTTGTTGTATCGTACCGTGGATAAAAATGACGGAGCCAATAAACGTACGGACTCAATAATAGATGAAATGAATGTAATGCAGGATACAAGCACTCAAGATGCTTCTTATTCGAGTTTACGGGATAAGAAGACTAATGATGAAAAGTGAAGTGAAAACGAGTATCAAGTGGATAAGAAATAGATGAAACAAGTGTTTGTTATTACACGGAACATGGGCAAACAGCAGAAGACGTTACAACCTCCATCATACCAGATGCTAGCATCTAAGAGCGCGCTGAAGTAAGTGGCACGTTTGCCTGTGGGTTATGCAATGGACTCAGTTGGAGTGATGTATTACTGTCCATTTAGTAATACAAACAAAGAAGATACGTTTCGAACAGTGGGTTACGTAATGAACTCAGTTGGAGTGTGGAATTACTGTCCATTTAGAATACGGATAAAGAAGTTACGTTTCAAATTATGATAAAGGAAATATCATATGGGGATATTTTACATGGCGATCCCGAGAATACAAGGATGGAACTGTAGAAGGCTTTAGGAGTGGCTCAGCTCAACATGGATAATGTAACTGTTTAAAGATTACAATGAAATTATTTAGCAAAACTGGTGTTAATTGTTGGGATTGCTACATGTGATGAAACGGCCTTGAATATGTGCCGCCGAAATATGAAAGTCAAACACATGTGATTGAGCGACCTTAAATGTGTGTCGCGGAAACATGGAGATATATTAATGTGTGATGAAACGGTCTGAAATGTGTGTTCTAGAAACAAGAATGTGAGATGATACGGCCTTTGATGTGTGCCGCCAAAGCACTAAGTGATGACGCAGGTGGTGGCACAGTGTGAAAATGTAGCACTACTCTAAGGACAAACTGTGATTAGATGGAACGGACTTAAATGTGTGCCAACGAGACCAATATGGACTTCATTTATGATGGAACGGACTTAAATGTGTGCCAATGAGACAAATATGGAATTCATTTATGATGAACATAGTCCCGCAAATAAGTTATTTAAATGTTACGCAATGGGAAATACCGGCAGGAGCCCCGACAAGTGTGCGTGGCTCATAGATGAAGCAGTATACGTGAAGCAGTATACGCTGTGAAGTGGAAGGACGATGGTATACCAAGTGATGGAAAATTACCACATTACGGTATTAAAGTTGCACAAGAGATGTGGGGAATTTGTCTGGAACGTCTCCGTTTTGTCCGGAAAGTTTCTCCGTTTGGGTTCCTAATTGGCAGCAAAAAAACGCAGGCATCTCCGGGAAGGCAGGGATTTCTCCACTATGGACGCCAAGGCAACAGGAGGATCCTTCTGCTTCAGGACGCTCGTTAAGGGAAGCAACATGGCGTGCAAGTCGTAATGTAATCGGCTAGCTGTTACTGGCTTACACTGTATTCAATGCAAGTGAGGAAGCTTTCAATTGGTTTGGAACAAATGTAATTTGTTCCTCAAAAGTTTAATTAGTATTAAACTTAGAATGGACTATTTAAATAATTAAATAGTCCCTCGGGTATATATATATATCCAAGACACCTGGCTGCAAGACGGTAAGGTTAAGAGTGGATATATTATGAGTGGTTTAGAGCTAACTACTATTATTAAATCTAAACTTTTCATATAAACATGTAATATAAAACTGATTCAATTAGACTCTTATTAATTGATCTCTTCTTAGATTCGATATTTTGTTCTGAATCAGTTTCCAGGGAGGATTATAATTACTAATTATCCAATATTTTACAAGAAGCATGGAATTAAATTGTGATATTTACATTAATATATCAATTATGTAATGGTACCCCATTACATCACGCCCCACTTAAGGGCATTGGCCAATAATAAATGTAATATTGGCCAATCCAGAGGTGGCACTTGTTCGTAAAAACAATAAATTGCTTACAACCATAAACGACCAAAAGATCTTAATGGTCGAGACACGCGGCGGCGCTCTAACGGGCGCTGCAGAAATTTCGTATTAAGCATCCGCCTCAGCATCAAAAGCCAAGATGTCGACATCATTGAGTACCGACGCTGCTTACGTGAGAAGGAGCAGCCTTGAGACCCATTGGCTCTTGTTATAGATGCTGTGGAAGCAGTATCTAGAAGGCGGCGTGAAGACGACGCCAGTGCGACATCTAAAACGCCAACAACTGCAGAATGGCGGGTGGCGCAGAAGCGTTCTTCACTGTTTGAAGACGCTTTGGACTACGAAGAAGAGGATGAGGAGGTTACCGTCCTCCGTGAGGGGTCTAGCGAGCTTACGCTCGCTAGAAGTTCATCGCCGAATAGCGATGGTAAGTGGAGTCTGACGCTGTCGATTATGACACGACAACTGCGTCCTAAGATGGCAGAAGGAGTGGTGACATCCTCCTGGATCTCGACACTCGCCTGTTGAGATGACGACTTCGTGAGGGAAGGTGGTGCTTCACCTGCCAAGAAACAACGTGCTGAAGTGGCTTACGCCACTTCTGATTCGTCTTGTCGTACGGAACCATATGTTCCGTACAAAGTAGCGTTTTGGACCCCAGTATGGATGTTGATGACCGACAGTGACGGACATCGCAAGCGTGATTGTCTACAGTGGTGGACACTGAAAACGCGATTACCCGTTGTTTGATATCAACGCGTTAGATGATTGCAAAGATATTCGGAACCACCACTTCGATAGGGGTACCGACGATAGACGTCGGTACTATATCGACCTTTTCTTTCAGCTTCGTTATTACAAACCGAAAAGCTGCTCGGAAGAACTGGGACGATACAGACGCCCTGACCCAAAGTTGGAATGCCTTTGTTGAAAACTACAACAAGGATCTGGATGATTACGTGAAGCAAGTTCACGTAAATTGCGAGCGCCCTTTAAAACACTCACGTACAGGAAAAATGGAATTTATCCATTATACCTGCATCAAAGAAGGGATTCCTTGCGGTGCCCCTTCTCATTTGAATTGCCCTTGTTGTCCAAAGGGAGCTCCTCGGCTGAGCGAAAAGGAGCTGCGGGGGTAACGGGGTTGCCCAGTATTGAACAAAATACAGTAGTTTCCCATGCGAATGCGTCCATTTTCCACCTCATAGGTCCAATGTTGCTGAGTGTAGCGACAATCGACCAACAGTCCTTGGTGCCCCTGCCACAGAATCTCTTTCAAATCAATGCAAACCCCTGTGTCTGATACCTCAAGATTGCCATCGTCCGTTGGACGCCATTTCTGACGTGAACTTCCATCACACGGGACCAACATGGACAGAAAGTCGACGTACAATCGCGGGTCGCCTGGTTTCTCAAATTTCGTTGCCACTTTCGTCTTGACACGACGGGAACCCCAGGAATGTACTTTGCAAAATGCTGAATAAAGTAATACATGGGCTGGATGAAGAAATCTGTGCCATAGAATGAGAGGTGCATCGCACAAATTCGCCAAGTGGTTTGGTTCTACCGTATGATCAAGCGGCAAGTGCCAGTCCACCCATCCTGCCACAGTATTGTTCAAGTCGGTCATAATGCCGTGGCCCTATCGCTGAGCACGGTGATGAGTCCGTCGAATCCTATTCTGAAGGGGCGGACTCGTACAGTGAAGAACCTGAATGTATTCCGGCCGGTCTTCCTGCTGCCGGTGGTGAAGGTGGGGTCGCTTCAGCTGTTGCCGCCATCTTCTGCGTCGGTGAGCAGCCCACTAACGGTACCAAGCTGTCGTGAAGCGCGCTGGATGTCTCCTTCAGCGTACCCGCCTTTAGGTCGAACAACTGGTTTGGGTCGAAAGCGCCGTATTGGTACCGGCTTGCTTGATCTGATTAAACGTTCCTCTAATTAGGGACACGTGGCTGTCTGAGAAAGATGCGGAAGAAACGGAACCTTTCAATCCACCCAGGAAGTTCGGGTCAGTTATCTTCAGGACCCTATCCGTTCGTAAGAACTGGCCAACTCGCGAAGGTGATGGGCACGCTCCAGGTCGGTGTCCGTAACCTTCTGTGATAGACCATCTAGTTTTTTATTTTGTTCTTTATAACGTGACCTATCCTTGCGAGGGTGATAATCCAGCTATTGCCAATCCACGTTTTTAAGGGGAAGGTGACCTGGATAGTGACTTAGTCGGGATCCAGCCAGCTTTCCACTCAGGTAATCTCCAGCCTTCGATTCTTCTATTTCTTCTTCGGATCATGGTCGAAACCATGATCCATTCTAGCACTATGGTGACTTGCACCATAATCCGAGCCGGCTCCAACTGGGGCACAGTGGCCAGAACTATAGTGACCAGTACCATAATCCTGCCCAGCTCCATTAGGAGCCTTCAGGGGAGTAACTGCTTCTGTAATGTCGACCTCATACCCCAATCCGAGTCGACCATCGCATCCTCCATCTTTAGCAGCATTCGGGGCGATATACCTTCCCTCAATGCGCCCGAGACAACGTCTTCAACAAATTGGACAAGTTTAGGTCTTTCACCCACTACGGACTCGCGGTGATATCCAGGGTTACCAAGGGATCCGGCCACGCGCACGATTTTGGTGTAGTCTCTCTCAGAAATTCCTTCTGAGATACGAACACACACGGGGGGGGGGCAGAGGACTGACTGTCAGAGGGGGTACTCGTCCATCCAGGTCTTGATCCGAGCCAGCATCCAGCCGGCTTGATCGGTCACTCCCATCATCTTGGTCGTGACGACTTGGATGATAAAGCTTATCTTGTGCACCCGTCAGCACTGATGGTTGCGCTATCTTGATGGACCCTAGGGTGATTAGTTAAAAGTCCGTCGAATACGGAAACGAAGGTTAGGACTAGGGTTGCTCCTGGGCGGAAATCTTCACCGGGGAGCAGGATTGGCGTTATACTTGAAGTTTGTATACCGCAACGGCTGGACCGAGAAGAATCGATCGGCCAGCAAAACAAAGACAACAAAGGGGTAAATCCAGTCTTGTGTGTAATAGTGAATCCCGATAACACTCCACAATCTTCCACAGTAGGCCAAACGTTACCACACTTTCCAATAGAGATAAACCGTGTTCAAAACACGGGCAGCTTGAGTTGAGTATAGGCCTCGCGTCGACACACGGTCAGGGGACTTCCGTTGAGCTCCTTTCAACCTTCACCGGGTAAACCAATAGCAGCTAGAGGGGACTTTGTTAGCAATCTGCTGTGATTCAATGATTACTTGCGTCTTAAAAAGCAAAACGTATACTGATTTTTATTCTTAGATCCAATACATCATTTTGTGTAACCCATCCAAAATAACCTGGCTTGATAGTTATGTGCCTTACCTGAAATAGAGCGGTCAGTTATAAACCTTACCAAAAAAAGCGCGGTCAGATAGCTTTTGTGTACCGTACACCAAATATCCTGTTCAACCTGCAAGGCCTTTGTGTATCGTACACCAAATAGCCAGACCGACCTGGATAGTCGACTTGAACAAGATTTGGCCACCGACTCCAATTCTCCTTTAGCGGCCACGCATCAACCTTCGGGGTCCCATCCGGCTTTACAGGGGCATAGCCTTCCTCAGGGTCCTCCATACGTACCTCTCTTAGCCAATCCACTCCTTGGCCTGGTCCGGCCAGCCAACTTCAGGCTGACCTGGTTCCGAGCCTCCGGATCACCTTCATATAGCTTAATTCCACGCCTTGCATCGATCCGCCGCTTCTGAGTGCCCCTGAGCTCGCCGGGCAGCTGTCACCCTGCATTCACACTCTTGACCAGCAATTTCTGCCAATCAGAAGGCCGCCTCGGCCAGGTGTATTTCACACCCCGCCGTAAATTCATTCCGAAGTCGCTTCACCATATCACGCAGCAAACGTTAGAAGAAGTACTGGGATACAAAGAATGATAGGGATAATATACATAGAAAGTATAGTTGGCAAGACGCTCGTTTGACGCGTCGACATGAGGGCACAAAGTATTACTAACATTAAATTTAAAGAGCTTAATTAATGGATACCTTGAAAAATCAATACGAAGTAAGAATGCATATTCTTACCAGGTGTCGGAAGTGAGAGTACATACGGTATAGGGGAAACACTAAGGACACCGCATAAAATTGATTTTGGTACCAGACTTGTCACATTTACATCATCTGGCTGAAAAAGCGATCCTAAGAAGCACTAACTACCCCTATCTGTAGTGATTTTTGCTAAAATTGATGAACCAGCAGAAGATGTCGCTTTGGGAATGCTTGGGAACGTAAAAATGCTTAAGTCGTATCTAGGAACGGGGTTGAATGATGACCGTCTAATTGCTGTGTTTGTCGATCCAACACATACAGATCCATTAACTTATTTTTACTTAAGTGGTATGCAGAGTTATGACCGCTTCAGTCAAGCTCGAGAATTGTTATACCATGGAGGCTCTGGTCTCACCGTGTACGCAATGGGCGAATTTATAGTCAATGGTATACGTTAATCGGTTGAGCTACCTGATGTCCTCGACCTACCTCGTGCTTCAAGTACCATTTGAAGCATCATGAATGGCTTTCAGACGTTCGGTGATATAGATCAATTGAGTACCTCTCTTCACCACACCGCCGATATTGTACTTTTATCGAAACTGGACGGTGACTTTCCGGCGAACGTGGAAACTGTTGCTTACGCGGAAAAGGCTCATGGTTCTATCCCATGGCATGGAGTGCGCCAATGGATACAAGCTCACGTGAACAATGAAGCAAATGACTCGACAAATGTGTCTAGGCTTCAGGGTTGTGTTGGGTCAAATGACTTTAAATGACATCAAGCATTAGTATCGAGATCATCCGCAGCTCGAGTAAATTTTGTTCACTACAGAAGCTAGGCGGATCATGCCGAGAACGTTGTGTTAGATGCTCTGTAAGTAAGAAAATCTCAGTAAGGGTTGACACTGATGTGTGTTGTAGAAGTCGATGGTGTTTTACATCGAGTGCTTGTTGGAGGCCAAGTCACTTCCTGCACAGTATATTGCTCAATTGGTGGATTTTTATTCAACGCATAGAAAACCCTTAGATAGATGAGTGCATGAACATGCAGTAAACATGAGATGAGAAAAAGGTTGAACAAATTTCATTGGGGTGTGCACTGCGTACGTGTTGGGGTCAGATTACCCTATATATTTGACTAGGTCCGATTGGGTGCAAATTTTTTTTTATGCGGTGCCCTTAGTGTTCCCTAATTATAGTGATTAACTTTATACAGCTCATAATATTATTTCTTAAACGAGTAAATCGAAAAACCAGCACTAGTCAAAGCACCAAATTTGGAAACCAGCACCTGTCACAAAACAAGAACCTCGTGGCTTCCACTTTAAGACCTACTGTGAAGGTAAATTGTACCATAATCAATGTACACAAACATTTCCCTCAAATTGAGACATCACTACAAGCACATACCCCTCCAAAACGGTTTTTTTGTGTAACACCAAATTACTTCGCCAACGCAATGTTTGCGACGTTTTAACGGTATCTGCAGCGACTTCGTAGTCCGTTCCACCAATCGCCTCCACAACCACCTCCCTTTGGCGTCAAATTGAAGCTCAGCAATAGGATGCCAGTTACGAGAAAGCCGATATTCGCCAGAAAGAGGTGAACTGATGGAAGTGCTAATCACTTGACGCAATAGTAGTCGAAGGTTAATATAATGCAATCAAGTCAAGTGTACCAATACTTCAAAGGTGACTTCGCTTCTTTAAAAAAGGACAAATATATAGACTATTACAGTACCTTTGTATAGGCTATTACAGTACATTTGTCTGTTTTACTCCCTTTGAAATTGAATTATAATCAAAAAAAATTACGTATCAATTTGAGGGGTTGTCTGTAGCAGTACATGACGTGCGCACAAAGAACATCTTCGAACTCTACAAGAGGTTAAAAACAAATGAATAATTGCAAAAATATAAATAAATAACCTGCTAATGTATACATATTGAAGATTTAGGGTTGAATATCAGCGCAAGGAGACAAGCATTCTGCTAGTTAGTAAAGTAGTAAAGTAGTGCATCAAATTTCAATTATAACCTGTATTGACGACCTGGATATTGCCTAGTCTGAACGTAAATTTTGCGTGCATATTTTAGTAAAGTAGTAGAGTAGTGCATCATATTTCAACAAAAACTGTTACTGCGCTAAACGATACCGGTATTTGGCTTAATTTGATGCTTTGGGTAAATTTCGTCCAGCATGTAGTTATTCAATTGTGAAATGTGAACGTGGTTACTAAGTACGCGCACAGTCGTTCCACGACGCAAGTTGAGCCATTAGAAGCATCGGAGCCTTCGTCAAATTGTTCGCACCTGAGAGTGCAAATTCTCATACTTGAAATTTGATGCACTACATTACTACTTTGCTAATAATAGAGCGATAGCTCCCTTGCGTTGAAATTTAACCCGAAAAGTATCGAATCTTCAATACCAGTACGTTTTGTCTTACTTATGGACAACGCTTCTGGATAGTTTCTTGTGGAGTTCGAAGCTGTCCTTTGTGCGCACGTCACCTACTGATCCATTGATTATGGTACAATGTACCTTCTTTTTGTTTATTTATCAGAATTTGTGCCTCGACTAGTGCCATGCTGCGATTTACTCCTCTTAAGCTTACCGTCTTGCAGCAATTTGTCAGATATATATTGATATATAAAGGAATTTTTAATCTCATTAGTCTGACCTTAGTTTAATACTAATTAAACTATCAAGGAACAAATTACATTTGTCCTATTCTAATTGCACGCTTCCTCACCGGCAATAAGCCTGTAACAGCTAGCCTGTTACGCCTGGTAGCACTTTGTGGTCCGTCCTAACGAAAACACTGTTCGTTTTGTTACGTTAACTAATTAGCGGAGCGTTGGGTTAAGAGCCGCTAGGCCGACATGTCGTCAAACGAGCGTCAACAAGCGCAAAACTTAGTGAGAGAGGCCTTCCCTCACTTTCAACAACGTAGCGTGGACGTTGTTGTGGAAATGATGCGGAGCATGGGGACCAACATAATTACCATCCTCCAGGAAATAACAATGGAAGAAGCACTGGAGATGATAGGTCGTTTCAAACGACATCACATCGAACACAGGTGCGATCCACTTCATTATTGCTGCGGTCGCCACCTGAAACGCATTGTAGTTATTAAGGCGCGGATACCGCCCTTTACTGGCGAAGGGGCCGAACCCCTTCGAAGGTGGTTCGCAGAGGTGGAAGATGCCATCTCTGCGCAGAAGATTGTTGATCCACGTCAAAAGACGCATTTCGCCACCGCATGCCTGGGCGGTCGTGCCAGACCATGGTCGATCAGTCGCAGATCAACTGGTGAATATGCGTTCCTGACGTATCAGGAATTAAAGATGAGCTAAAGCTCAACTTTGAAGCTCCAGAAATGAACGACAGTGGTTTATGGAACTCCGGCAAAGTAAGCCTAATCTTCAAGCTAAAGCCCAGAAAATACAATATTTGCTTTTAAATATTGTATTTGCGCCGGTGTCTCCTACCATGCAGGTCACTGGCTTCATGGAGGGACTGAATGACGGTACCATCAAGTAGAGTCTTTACCGGCACCCGCAAAAGACTCTGAGGGATGCTATAGACCTAAACACATGAGAAGAATTTAGAAGGGTCCAACAGCCCTTCGATTTTAACATGTCACAGGTGCAGTATGATAATCCAAACAACAACAGACGAAAATCACAATTTGTATCAACTCGTACGTGGATTGAAGCGAAGAAACTTCTTATTCTTCGATTGTCACGTTATACAAACAGCTGCAACCGGTAGGTCCATTGGCTGTGGACCTCATGTAAGTTTGACGATTACGCACCCGATCCCCGGGCAGCAGAGCTGACCCTTACCTGGTGAACAGTATACGAACGGACAAATATTCTCATGAAGTTGGATTTTTAAATAGAATTTCGGGGTTATTCGAGATACTATTCGCCGGATAAGTGGTTCAAGCAGGCCAATGGCGGTGGTAAGATTAATAACCAGAAGACCACTATGCGTTTTGACTCTGGCGCAGAAGTGTCCATCGTCGACACCACCTTTGCTCGTAGGGTTGGGAGTGAAATAGATGAGACGAAGCGGCAAGAGTGTATCGAAATTGAAAAAACGTTCATACACGACTCAAGGAAGGACAAGAGTTAAGGTTATTCTGGATGGGTCGTAGGTATACTATTTTACTTCCTGGGTAGGTAGGCTAGCGGAAAGGATGCAATTCTGGCGATGGACGTTATGGTCCCTGCCGGTATACGACTGGACCTATCTGAGATTGACGATGCCGGACGAGGTGTAGATCCAGCTGTCCGGCCGGTGGTTTCTATATAATGCCCACGTAAGTTGGGCCAGTCTTTAACTGTGCCAGTGGGACGGACTGTGGAAGTGACTGTGAGACCACACGACCGGCGGCATAAGTTATGGCTACCGAAGGGCGAGTGTTGGATGCCCTCGTTCGTTAAAGGGGAAGGTCACCTCAATTACATAAACGTGGTCATCATCTTAGATCAGCCCCTCACTTTGCATGATATGTCATCATTGGAATGTGGCTGGCCTGAGACAAAGTGCCCCGCCGGCCAGGTTATGTCACTATTGGTTCAAGACGCTATATCGAGTGGCAAAACCTGGCGTATCAAAAGACTTCAAATCTATTCAGCGTGGAGGAATCTGTGAAGATAGACCGAACTCCTATGGTGGACAAACCAGAGTACCGGACGCCTTCTCGAATATTGCGCGGAGTCGACTTTCGCCGAGTCAGGCGGAGTGTGCTGCTAAATGCCCCGCAGTTTTACGAGCAGCTAATAGCTAACGCGTTTTATGGGCATTTCAAGATCAAGGCAGAGCAAGATTCCGCCGTGGTCGGTGACGTGTTCATCAAAGGTGACCCATACCCCGACCAAAAACCTCCGGTTCTGGGGTGGCGGTCCTACATCAAAAGAAGTGGAAGAAGCGCAGATAGCGATACCGCCCCGGAAGCAGCCACGACAAACCATTACACTCCCGCCACCGACAGTTGGTCCAGCAGAAGAATTGATGGTTCTGAGCTTCGACCGGTCAGCTATCGTGAAAAAAGGCGTGGGTGCTTACAGTACAGTCTTGTGAAAACTGCCCGATTGGAAAGTGGTGGCCGCTGCCTCTGACTTTACACCTAGTATAACAGTGAATGAGGCGAGATACCGAGGAATACTGCTTTGCTTAATTTGCTGGCTGGTCAGTCACAGGGGCGAATTATTATAGCTGGTGACCCCAATCTAGTGATCAGATAAATCACTGGGGAGATAGACTGCAAGGCTCCCCGACTAAGACGGTTGAGTGATCGGGTCATGTCGGCCCTGAGGAAATGGCTAAACCATGAAATCAAAAGAGAATGGAAACAGTGTCGATCATCTGTCCACACTGGCCATGCGGGGCCAAGCCGGAATCACGGCTTCTGATTCAATCCTACTATTGGATCTGCGGAGATCAATAGACTACCCGACTTTATCTGGACTGCTGACACTGAGGAGGTAATTCGAGTGAACGTTGTCACGCGGTCACAGAAACGCCGTTTGCTAGCCGCCGACTCGACACCTACAGAAGTTACGAATTAAGGGATAGTGCAGAGGCTCCGAGTAGAACGGATCCTCAAAGCACAGGATAAAGAGGAGTGGATACTAAACCTGAAAGCGTATCGGAATGAAGAAGTGAGAAAACTGAGTGCAAAAGTGGCCGATGAGTGCTTAAAGATGGCCCCAGACTATGAAGTGGATGCGGAAGGACTGTTGGTTTTCTATAGAGCTGCTGACAAGCAGGAGATCGATAGGGATAAGTCAGCATGGTTAGTGGTGCCGGCCACCTTCTAACCGGATGTCCTCCACCATCACCACGCAAGTTTGGAAGGAGGACATCAGAGCATTGGATGAATATATAATAAGATCAAAGCGCATTTCCACTGGAGAGACCTCTATCGCAGCGTGCAGGCTTATGTGGGAAGTTACCGAATTGTGAGACAGGGAAGTGTCGGCCGACCGTTAAAGGGCGGACACCCGGAAGCATACAAGCAACCTAACCTTTCCAAGTTATCACGATGGACCACATCCCATGCCAACCTAAATCTCGGAATGGATTCACCAAACTGCTGATCTGGACGGATTTGTTTACAGGGATGGTCATAGTCAAGACCAGTTCCACCCATACCGCGCAGCCGGTGGCTTAGAGTTCGGATAGGTGTGTATTTAGACGTTTCGGGGCAAGTGAGTTCATTAGACACGTTAGGGAACCTGGATTTATGGCAGATGTGTTCCGAGCTTTGAATAAAATTTTGGGGCAGAAGCAGAGCCCAACCATGGCTTATAATCCACAAGCCAACGAGAAGACCGAAAGAATGGTGCAGACCTTGACTAGGGACATTAAGATGTATGAGGTGGAGTCCGACCAGCACGACTAGGATGGATATGCCGAAAGGCTGGTCTTTGCTTTTAATTCATCGTACGATCGGGTGAGGGGGTCACCCCTTTTTTTAGCGTATGGATGGGATCCTAGATCCAACTTGGAAGCCTCGCTCCCAATAGGGTGTACTAAAAGCCGTGATCAAGACGCTCGTCGTTGGAAGATGGGGGTACCATGACATTACTCGCTGGCACGTGAACAAGTGAACGTACGCCTTCGACAAGCTATCCAGGACCGCGCCGATCGGAACAATGACCAGGTCAGGGAACACGGTATAGAACCAGGTTCCCACATACCTGGATCGAGTCAAGGAAGCTTATGCACGGAAGTTGGCCCATATGTGGCATGGCCCTTTCCGGGTAGCAGAGCTGGTCGGGGAGCACCTGTTTAGTTGGTTACGGCATGCACTGATTACAACTTTTTTCCAATAGTTCACTTCTCCAAGCCGAAATGGGTGAGACATTTCCCAGATCGGCGGAGTACGCCCCGAGTATCAGGGAACAACAGGTTCGATTTTGACGAAGGCCAGATGCCCGAAGATAATTGGGACAAACCACTAGACCCAGACCAAAATGAAGTGGAAAAGATTTTGGATGTTCGATTTGGACGTAAGACCAGATGTGGCCGGACCCACAGAGAATTTTCGATACAGTGGGAAAACTACAAAGAACCGTCCTGGGTGGATGGTCTGGATGTAAATTGTGGGGTGCTGATGAAGGCGTTCGATCGCCAGCGAGCGAGTCAGAATCGTTTTGAAGTCATGCAGACTCATGGAGAAGGTGGGGCTGACCCAGGACTAGATCATCCTGTTGTCGTACAAGGATGGCGGTCGGGTTCTTGGCGGTATTGGTTACGCCACGGATCCTGCCGGTCGATCTCGTCAAGTGAGGCCTGGAGGGTGGTAGCACGACTGGGATCACCTAGTCCTGAATACCAGGTTCCGTCCTCGGCTGGCTCACCTCTCTTCTCCACCTTACGGTTATCTATGTACAACATCATGGGACAAAGGAATATGTCCAGGTCACAGTGGTCAGCTTTGATTCCATCGACGACAAGGGTACATAGGCTGGCCCACTCGGTTGCGGCGCTTTTTACGTCGGGCACGGTTCCAAGCCAGAACAGGATCCTTACGCTGGGCTCCAGCTAAAATGAATAGGAAATGAGTGAACTCCCAAATAGCCCGACAATGGCGAGAGAAAAATTCCACATACGCACGACAAAAATCCGCGAACCAGTCGGTGCGGGGTAAGCCTATATAGGGCATATCCGTCGCCAATACGGTCCACGGCTCGACATGACCGATTCTATCTGCTTAGGATCGACCAGGTCAGTATACCAATCCGAACCTGGTGTGTGGAAAGACAGAGGAAATATCCACAATGTTGGACGAGACAAACATCGAATGGCACGGCCGCCAGTGAGATCAGCGATACGCAGCTCTTTCAGCAGGACCGCAGACCAGGGACGAGCCGCACTTAATGCAGAAGTGCTCAAGGTTTTCCGACGAGGAATCAAAGGGGGGGCTCTTCAGCCGACTCCTTGGACTCGTCTGCTGAATTCTTAAACCTGCCCATGCTTTGTGCCGGCTCATCCAATCCGAGGACGTCCCAATGAGGTGAATTTTCGAGGACCTCGGTAATGAAAATGTCGTCGTCCACCACGATCAGGCCTGATTTCTCTTCCTCATCCGGGGAAGCGGTGTTTGGCCATTGGGGGCCATGAGGAGAAATGCAATGATGAACCGGAGAGGACGGAGAGCCAACCAAGGACATGTTTACGAGGGGGCAGCTCACCGGAAGCCAGCGGACCTGTAGCGGTCGATCTCGGATCAGGACTGGATCCCGGCTCGTCCTCATCCCAGACCTTCGACACTTCCGCCAACAAGGAAGCCTGCTTGGGCCGCTTAGTGCCCGCCTGATAGAGGAGGACGAAATCCGGCAGGACCTGCGATGTCCTCCGCTTATCGGAGGGGGCCTCTGTTGATGGTGAGAAGGCCGGCTGTAGGTTAATTACGGAGGGTCGGGGTCCCGGGAAGCACCCAAGATCCTGAACCACTTGGTTACCCCAGCATCGACAGTCTCCAAGTCTGAGGTGGACGCCTTCCCCTCGGATGATTCGAGGCCGGCACCAGAGTCAGCAGACAACGGTAAGAATGGGTTGGCGGGGAAATCGAAACTGAGACGACGGGGCAGGCCAGGTCGAGAAGATTCCGGATGGGGTGTCGGATAGGCGCGGGGCCCTGTCACGCTGGCATTCGCTTCTGCCAGCCAGTCTCAGGCAGCCCGTATCGAAGACAAGGAGGAGCCGCTCGACGGTTCAGGAGGTCAGAGACTATCTCTATCTACCTTCAATTGGGCCTTGGCATGCGCCTCCCTGATAGTCCTGGATCTGGAATTGGAGTTTAGGCAGCTCGGAGGTCGACTGCTCCAGATGCTTCTTTTGCTTCTCTAGCTTCCGTAAGTGTGGATCCTGTATCTCTCTAGCTGACCCAAGCTTGCGCTTACTTGCGATATCTCCAATACTGAGAGAGACGGATATACTGCTCGTAGTGCTTCGTTACTTTTCGTTAGGCATGGGTAGACTTGAGCATCAATTTGTGGAAGTACAAGATTGGTTTCCTGCAGGGACATGTAGAATGAGCAGCTGAGAAAACAAACCAGGTCAAGCGTGTTCGCACTTACGTTGGAACTCCAAGGTGTATACTGCTTTCTGGTGTAGGTATGCGGCAGCCAGGTCTCGTCCTGGTCGAGGTAGATAGCTATCCAGGCTGGTCAGACTACTTGGTTGTCAGTACACAAAACGTCCAGGTTGAGCTGGTCACACTTTTTCAGGAAAGGTACATAACCATCTGGTCAGGTTATTTTGGGTTAGCTACAACAAGGTTATATTAGATATAGGGATAAAAAACAGTATATGTTTCTCTTTCTAAGACGCAAGTCGCTTTCGTTGGTTCACAGAAGGCTAACAAGGTCCCCTCGCTGTTATTGGATTGCCCGGGTAAGGTTGAAAGGAACCCACCGGAAGTCCCCGAACCGGGAGTCGCTGTGAAACATATACTCAACTCAAGTCGCCCGTGTTTGGAATAGGGTTTATCTCTATTGAAAAGTGTGATAAAGTTTTGGATTACTGTGAAGGATTGTGGAGTATTATATGGATTCCCTACTACGCTTAAGATTGGAGTTACCCCTTTATAATCTTGGTTAAGCTATTCGATCAATATTTCTCGGTCCAGCCTTTGCGGTATACATATTTCATGTATAACGCCATGGCCGCTCCCTGGAATATACTTCCGCCCAGGAGTAACCTTAGGCCTAACCCTCGTCCACCTATTTTACCGGCTTCTAACTTTTCGCCCTAGAGTCCACCAGGAGAGTGTAACCGCCAGTGCTGACGGGTACACAAGGTGAGCTTTACATAACATGGATAATCCCAGGTGTCACGGACAAGGTGATGGAAGTGGCAGGTCCAGTCAGCTTGGTGCTGGCTCGGACCAAGACCTGGATGGACGGAGCACCCCCTCCGACAGTCAGTCATCTGAGCTCCCCCCCCGTGGGAATTCGCATATCAGAAGGAATTTCTGAAAGCGACTACATCACACTTTCTTTATCGATTCCCTCCTCTACCTGAACTTTCTGCTCCTTCTCAATGAGACGTGTCTCGCTGGGACCGAATCCACTAAAGTCTCCTTTAATACAACGAAGCATGACGTTAAAAGTTATCCTGGATAACACGAAACCTGTCCTTCATAAACGCACTGCGCAAAGTTAATTCCCCCTCTTGTTTTTGTCTTTAAATATGGAATAAAACGTACGTGCAATGAGGTGTATCGAGAAGGGAGATTTCGTCAAAAAAGGGCTGATGGCTTCAGCGTCCCGTCCAGAATAGTAGCGACAAGTTTATCAATCTCAAATTCGATCTGACGTACTTGAATACTCGAAGAGATGCGGCATATCATAGCGTACGCCATGGCATCATCAGTTACATCCTTGACAAGATCTGATACCGCCTTTTACAAGAATGCAGACAATAGAGCAGCCTTGAGCTGTGGTCAAGTGATAGAAATTCTGCTAGGAGAGTAGGTACTATTTACAAGTGTGCTGGCTGTCTTTTTTCAAACAGTTTGGTTGTATATGCGCAGTTGGTTTGTTCATTAAGAAAAGGTAGAGTTGCGATTTTGTCGGTCTTTCTTTCCGTGATTGTGATTTTGCGTCATTTATTAATAACTCCGAAGTTTATCAGATATATGTTACGTTCTACCCTATATTTTGTGAATATTTGGGTAACTGATATTAATTTCCCTAAACAGATCTCATGATCTCGTACGGGCGGGCGGTTGTGAATACTATCCTGTAAAACCTGTTTTACAAGCTTTCCCCTCAAATGCCCCCCCCTTTACTAAAACGCCAGGGTTCGGTGTAGTAAATAGAAGCCCAAGCACTTTTGGCTCCCTGACACCTCTCCAGCTTTTCAACATTTGTGATATTGTATCTTACGCACCATTTTTCTTAACCGAAACAATGTGATTTTTGGTCCACCTTCTAACCAGTATCAAGGCCTTTATCGCAAATGTGTTACTATGATACGCCTACATTATCAATTATTGTTCAAAAACTAAACGAATCCAATACATGAGGATTTTCATTGGTATAAGTCTCAACTCCTTGCGGTTGAAGGTAATTGGAGCAATGACTTCATGGAAAAACCATTTGACCTCGCTGGTTAAGAACTATCATTGTTCCAAGTACCAAATGCTTATACTAAGTACGAATTTTTACGCTAAACACAACTGCCAGCTAGAACATCTTTTCAAGATACTTTTACCGGTCTCCTTTCAGGATGGGAGAAGTTTGTCTCCATAATATCGCTTCGGTTTTTATTAGGTAGAAAACGCTTTAAAGCATAATGTTACGTATTCTACCAGAATTGCCCTCCAATCGATCCTCGTGAAGGGATTTAAATTGTACTTAATCCAATTGCCCGACTCGGAGGACCAGATCATTGTTGTTTTTTGTCACTACCTCCCTCCCTAAGAACCACCTTCTTAGACACCCTCTTTAAACTCAAGTAGAATGGGCTTTATATCGCAGCCGTAGCTGTGCGGGCCTTATTCGATACCCGTGTCATCGTAGGACTCAAACACAACAATCAGTGCTCGCAAACGTAAAACTACGTCCTCACAGTAGATTAACGATAATGTAACTTGTCTAGAAGCCGCGCAAATCGACCACCTTAGCGTCTCATGCGTTTCCATCGTGCTCAATATCCTCGACAGTATCATTGGCATTTTCTACTTCTTTACTCGCTGCCTGAAATCAGCAAGGGCCACCTCGAAATCTTTTTATTTATAGTCATTATTTGTAAGTTTTGTCCGGCAGTAGTTACCCCCCCCCCAACTTTTTTGGGTTGATCTAACCCATAAATTTGTCTCGCAGTACCTGCGCTGTTTGGTTGTATTGGTCACGCAAAAGTCGTTACATGCCCGTATGTCTCAATCCACTCGAGTACGTTATCCTATGCGTCCATAATCATCCACGTGTAGCGCCCGAACTGTTAGCATTGAAGAAGCCGGGCATTTGGTGTATCGGATGTGTAATAACAACCGTAAATATTGCTTCAAAAACTTGACCATGAATGGCGATTTTTTTCAATCTCAAGTTGAGATGTCTTTACGTCAAAAAAATGATTTATAATTTTAGTTATGCATTTTATACTAAAAATATTAATATAATAACATTTTGTATTAAACAAAAAAATAAATTCTTTATTTGGTTATGGAGATTATTTTAAAAATATTCAACAAAATTAAGAAACCATTTTAAATAGCTTACATGACGTGAACGCATCTTAACTTGAGATTGAAAAACAAATCGCCATTCATAATCAAGTTGTTGAAGCAAATTAACGGTTGTTATTACACGTCCGTTACACCTGGACAAAGACAAATATTGCGTCCCATTAGTAGCGATGAACCATACGTTAAAATTACATACAGTTGGGGTATCTGGGAATAAAAAAGAAGGGTATAGAGCTTATGTAAAAATAGGCTAGAAAAAACAAACATACCGACTAATAATCTCACATTTCATTTTTCCTCGACTGCGACAACAGCCTTCTTACTTTTTCACTATCTTCCTCGAGCCCGACGCTCTGTGACTTACTAGCACTTATTACTAGCGATTCAATTTTCGACTTCCGGCAAGGTCGACAAATTATTGTCTTGGTTAGATCAGCGGTGTCTGTGGTTTACTCGCTCTCGGAAATTCTTCCTGAGATGCGAACACCCACGGGGGGCCCCGATCACTGACTGTCGGAGGGGGTACTCTGTCCATCCGAGTCATGATCCGATCCGGCATCCGGCCGGCTGGATCGGTCACTTCCACCACCTTGGTCGTGACGACTTGGATGATCCATGTTTGTAAAGCTCATCTTGTGTACCCGTCAGTACTTGTGGTTGCGCTCTCTTGATGGACCCTAGGAAAGTTAAAAGTCCGTCGAATAGGGAGACGAGGGATAGGACTAGGGGTAGCCCTTGAGGGGAAATCTTCACCGGGGAGCTCGGCTGGCAATATACTTGAAGTTTGTATACTGCGACGGCTGGACCGAGAATAATCATCGGCCAGCCATACCAATAACAATGAAGGGGTAAATCCAAACGTGTACGTAAAGGGGAATCCAAATATAACTTCAAAATCTTCCACAGAAGGCCAAAATGTTACCATTTCCCAATACTTAATATAACCGTGTTCAAAACACGGGCGACTTGAGGTGAGTATACGCAGCGCCGCGACTCCTGGTCAGGGGACTTCCGGTGGGTTACTTTAACCTTCCCCGGGCAAACCAATAGCAGCAAGAGGGGACCCTGTTCGCCCATCGCTATGAACCAATGAAAGCGAATTGTGTCTAAGAAAGCGAAACGTATACTGATTTTTCCCTATATCCAATACTCCCTTTTGTGTAACCTACCCCAAATAGCCCGGCTGGACAGTTATGTGTCTTACCTGAAGTAACCCGGTTAACTCCGATCGGGTGCTCCTTTGTGTACCAGCCCGGCCGGTACACCAACCCCAGATAGTACCAACCCGGCCGGTACTCCCAACTCAAATGGTACCAGCCCGGCCGGTACACCTATCCTAGCCGGTACCAGCCCGGCCGGTACATCGAACCTAGCTGGACCGGTACATCGAACCCAGCCGGATCGGCATCCATCTAAGCTCACTTGCCGCTGGCGTTAGCACTTACTTGGCAGCTCCACGTCCGACCCGGGTGCCTCCTTCGTCCTCTAGATCACTCAACCTACTTCAGGCCCTTTCGCTCATACCTTCCGACCAATCCGCCCGTCGGCTGTCCGCCATCCGAGGTCGTCCCGTTCGCCTAGCCCGCTAGCCCAACCATCCACGTCTTCAGTCGCACTCATATGGCCTGATTACAGGCCTGGCGCCGTTCCGACGCTCGGCGACGGCCATCCGGCATCTATGCCCTTGGTCCACATTTTCCGCCAATCAGAAGGCGCCCTCGTGGAAGTACTTCACACCTCCCCATCAATTAATTCACAAGTCACTTTATCACATATCCGTAAGATCTTTTGGGTATCTCGTCTCTTATTGCAACACTACCCTTGATTAGTCGCCTAGTGCGCGCTGGTGGTAAGCGGTTAACACAGCAGATTTACGTAAGAAGTTGGTTCAGTGCTCCTTTGCCTTCTGGTAAACCCAAAAATAAGGATCCACCTGACGAAACCCTTGCTCATCTGGATTATTTTCAAATTCTGACACTTTCAGTGCATGGGCTAGCCCGAAATATCGCGCAACTCGGAAACCGGCGAAGCTCTCCGAAAACACAGCAGAACACGTTCGTTAATTAAGAGTTTGCTTTCGATCACACCAACCACCCTCCGGGGCCTTTTGGACGTTAAAGAGTGTGTTCTGGTAGAAAAGGAGCCTAAACACCCGGATAAGTATTTTAAACTTCGAAGTGAAGCATTCAAAAGAATCAAGCGCTTCACTAAGCGATTCAAAAAGCTTGGAACCACTTTGGTATCAAAACAGCTAGAAGTACTGCACAAGCGTCACGTTCAAGTCATCTCCAACCTCTGCGACGACATATTTGACCACGGTTCATCGAAGCTAAGCCGTGCGCTAGTGAAACAGTCTAAATAAACTTGGGTTTTATTTTACGTTATTGTAACCCAAATTTGTCATCTGGGTTTACCTAAATTTTGAAAGTTAATGCTGAAACGTTCGGCTGATCATGTCTTCGTGAAGAAACAGAACAGTTGAGCGTGGGCCCCTGAACCCTCGTCACCGACAACATAGTCGAATGAAAAAAAATGATCAAATACCGTCGCCGCAAACTTGACAAGAAATGCTGCTGAAGAGCCAGCAAAGCAGCAACAGGCACAAGGTCAGGCTGCACCCGCGCCTGCACCACCACAATCAATGCGAGGCGCCCAAATAAATGTTCCAAGACAAGGTGTTCCGTCTGTGCTTCATATTTTAGCATCAACGTTTCAAAATGCCTGTGGGATGAATGCGCAGACTGAAAAAGATCCCTCGATTGCGCGCCATTTTTTATGGGACAGACTAATTCCATCACGTCACTACAATGGCCAGTATTCCATGTCTTCTTCTACCAATTCCCTCGTATAGTGCTGGGATGATTCAGGCGCCTGTGGGTAGGCTGGCTGGCCTGGAGCGGCCACATTGAACCGACGCTACTCTTCCAAGTACATTTCCGTCATAGCCGAAAACATGTACTGGAGGTGGTCAAGTACCGGAGGGCCAGCTTGGGGGCGAGCTTAGGATTCCTTTCTATTTTTTCTCGAATCCATATTTTTACCCCTTGGATCTGAATCATCCACCTCCGTTCGGGCCTGGACGTTATGCTGGCTGCTTCCTTCCGATAGGGGACACCTGAATTCTTATTCCCTCCAAACCTGGTAGCCATTGCTACGTGAGCTGCTCCCTTAAGGCCATGCGTCATACGAGTAATACTCACAGATTAATCAGTCGAATCCACCTTCGAAGGGGTGGATTCGTATTGGAAAGAACCTGAATGTATCCGACTAGTCTGCCAGCTACTGGCGGTGATGGTGGGGCCGCCTTAGAAATTGCTGTCATCTTCTGAGGCTCAGAGCGACCCACTAACGGTACCAGGCGGTCGTGAAGCGCGCTGGATGCCCCCTTTAGCTTGTCCTCCTCCAGGTCGAATAACGGGCTCAGGTCAAAAATACCGGTATTGATGCCGGCTCATCTAATAAGGGCTATGTGACCACCTGAAACAGATGGGGGAGAAACGGGACCCTTTAATACCCAGGGTTCCCGGTCGGGTAATCTTCAGGACCCCATCTGTTCGCAAAAACTGACCCAACTCTCTAAGGTGGTACGCACACTCCAGATTGGTGCCAGTAACCTTATGTGGTAGACTATTTATCTTTTTTTCTTCTTCCTCAAAGCGTGGCCTCTCATGTGTTGCTCCGATCTGGCAACCATATGGGGTAGGCGGCCTGGTCCTCGCCCATCCAGCATTTCAAGGGGTAGGTGACCTGAATGGTGGTCTGGGCCTAGGCCGACCAGCCTTCCACTCCGGTCATATACAACCTCCGGTTCTTCTTCATTCTTTGCCTTTTCTTCATTACATGTACTTGTTTCTTTAGATCACGATCTTGACCTTGATCCCCTCGGACGATAGTGACCTGCACTATAGTCCGAACCGGCTCCAGCTGGAACATAGTGACCAGTACTAAAGTCGTGGGCCAGCTCCAGTTTGACCCTCCAGGGGAGTAACTTCTTCTTTAATGTTGATCTCATACTCCCCCAATTCGAGTCGACCATGGCAACCTTCCATCTTCAGCAGCATGAGGGGCGATATGCCTTCCTCCAATGCACCTGACACAACGTCGTCAACAAATTTGAATGGTTTTCGTTTTGAAACCTCGCATCCGGTCTTTGACCGCCCGCGGCGTCCATCGGCCGCCTTCTAGCAAAGCTTGATCCAGCTGGTTAACTCTGAGCAACATGGCTGGCCTGACCCAACGCACCTGGACCACCTCCCTTAGCTTATGTTCTGCGTCCATATTCTGGTCTGACGCCTCTGAACCTCTACGTACACTTCTCACAGTCATCCGCCCGATGTCTGGTTAGTGGCTGACCCGGGCAGTCAATTTGGTTCAGCATTTCCGCCAATCCGGTTGGCGGATTTATCCCTCATCAGTCAGTTGACCAATTCTGGAGCCACTTCACCACAAAGCTTTAAAAAGGTGGGGTTTCCATGCGAAGCTTCAGTTCTTCAAAACATTGCAAGTGATGAGTAGACAAGGTGATTTTGTCACTGAACTTTTGCCTTTGATTGAGTCGTGTAACGGACCTGCAAATTGTGCAAAATCGTAGTAGAAACGCCACACGTAGACAGTCGTTCCTAGAAAAATCTCCATCTGCTCTTTGGATTTTGGGGTGGGCCAATTTTGGATAAACTGGATTTTATCTGAAACCATACGGACACCATCACGACAGACAAAGTCACCTGGACATGGAGTTTCTGCAACGCAGAACGGACACTTAGAAACCTTAATGCACAAATGTTGCTCCCCACAAAGACGAAGACCTCGATCTGACAAAGAGATATGATTTGCTCTTTTCAAACACGTAAAAATCGTCGAAGTAGATGCGCATCACATAACATTTGTCGCTGAGTATACGTTGGAGTAGTTGACTGAACGTACCCGAAATACCGCTATGCCCCACCGAAGTAACAAGATACTCAAATAAACTTTTGGGCGCTGCAAACGTAGTAAAAGGAATATCTTGTTTGCGTAGTTTAGTTTCGTAAGATCTCCATAAGAGACCCATGCACGAGAACCAGTAATCCCTGACATAGCATCGAAAGTTTCTTCCTTGCGAGGCATCGGTATTGCTGACGGTACACTTGACGCACTTCAGTTGACGATAGTCATGAACAATGCGCCAACCAACTGTTTTTTTTGCAAAACGCTAGTGCAGAGAATGGCGAAGTACTTAGCCGAATAATAAAAGATTTTACCATTTCCTTTATCCAATCTTGGATTACTTGACATTGCTCAGGACTTTGCCACCACTGAAGAACGGAGATGGGTGCTGTACCGGGTAATAACTTACTTTCAGGCTTGATACCTTCACAAATAGGGGACGTTGTGTTTGGAAGATCGGTGCGCAATTTAGTGGCTTTGTAATTCCACAACACATAAAATGCTGGGTTGTCCTTTAAGGATTCCTATTCTTGCTGCTTGTAACGAGCTGTCTTTCAGAGTCGTGAGGATTAACAACAAACACGAGCTTGACATCTCTCTCGAGCTTCTCATTGGCAATGTTCTTCATGGCGATAAATTTATTCTGACCTTGCTCACCTTCATGCCCATGCTGGCGATAGAAGTTGAAAATCTCACGACTCGGACTCTTTTGTACACGACGCCAACTGGCTACGGATCTAACAGGTCGATCCATCGGTGTTTTCAACATGAGGGGCTTTTTACTTGGCATCACCCGCGACACAGCTTTAGCGTCTTTCAATCAATCTCAGGATTCTGCTCACGGAGCTAGATCATTTCGAGAATAACATCTTTGTTTTCAGGTATAGGCATAACGTGGTACTTATTTTACACCTTTGGGAAACGAGGGATTTCAATTTTAACACTACGACGTGGGCGCCGAACGACTCAGTTAAACCGTGAGTCAACGTACATGCTGTTGTTGACGTCTTCATGCACTGCCACAAGACACAACATTTAGGCCAATTCGTCCGAAATACCAGTCCGTCTGCTGCTATTATCAATGAAGATAGTGACATTTTGCTTCATGACTTATCCTGATACGCAAGCGCTTGAACTTTGAGAATAACTTAGAAGGCCCCACTCATATAGTGATTCAACTCCTTTTTGCCATCACTCACGCGCTAATCTGGATCTATATATTCTTTAATTACACACTTTTTGCACGTCGAATTTTTTTTCAGCGAATTCAAAGTTCGTTGCGTGCTCAAAAAAGTCTCTGATAGAGTCATAGGACACATTTCCTTGATCGTATCCCCTGTCTCGGCTCGAAGACCATTCTGGAAACAACCTCTTGTCCAGACCAGTACTCTTCTAATTGGATTGAGATAGGAGGTGTTAAAACTTCGAGACGTACTCGTGTATTGTTATGATTTGTTTCTGCTCGAATATACCCTCACAGAGGCTATATTTGAAATCCTCGGGTCTGTAGCGTGCGCGATACAGGCGTTTAAAAGTTCCCATCCACCTATTGATTATTCATCACTCTCCATAAAATATCCACATAAAACTCTTTCAAATACCTACGATATGCACACATGAGAGTTTTTTTACGTCAAATATTCTCTATCTAACTAATTCACCACATATGATCATTATCGTTTCGACACATCATATTCATCACTCCATGCTTCTACAGCACACAGTTAAGGCTGTTTCATCGCATGATCCCTTGTACGTATTGGTGACACACACTTAAGGTCGTTTCATCACGCAAAAAAATCATGTTTCGGCGATAGGTGGAAATTATTTTGTGCGGTTTATTTAGAGATAATCATGACGTCTTCTAGGTTTAGCAAGCCACCATTATATTTTCTAATTGAAGACAATCGTGTTAAAACGTTTTATCTTACAATGCTAAAGTCACAGAAATGGATGGAACGAGTATTTCTTTTTCTGAAATTAAAGATTACTCAGGCGCATAAATTTGCAATGGCGCAGATGGTTTTGAAGTCGACCAAAACGCTATTAGATCTCTTTCTGGTGGCGATACTTCACATTCCTTGTGGTTGCTAACAAAATGCCTACATGTGATGAACGCCGGAAAGTTGCTTTTCTTGGCAATACGACGACGATCTCATTCCACTCGTAGTGTTTTGGACGCCCAGTCACGACAAAGTGTTCCCCACCCTGAGCCGCCTTGTCGCCGTCCAGGTCGCTAGCCTGGACGACCCCCTAATAGGAGGCCATCACTCAGTGACGTTGACATTGAGTCCGTCAAGTCAGCCAGGTGCCAATATGATCCGGATGACCTGGATCAAGGGATATCTAGCCGAGATAATAGGGCCTCATCCCAGGCGTTCGACCCGGACGCAGTGGCGATCAACAGGGTCCTGGTATAAAACTACGTCCGAGCTAAAGAACTTTAGTGGTCGAGACATAGACGACCAAGCCAGAGGATGGTTGACCAAGACAAAGTCAGCATTCCTCAAAGACCAAACATCGGACTATGAGAAGAGTTTGAATTTTGGAGATTTAAAGCAGTAACTAGCAATAAAACGGGAATCAGCAAGCTTAGCCGAGAAGTACGAGATGATTGGAGGCAGCTAGTTGATGTATTCAGTGATAATACAGTAAATCCGGGATGTCAGTGATGCGTCAATACTTCCATACAAAAAGAGAGCAAACAAGTTTCTTCTGGAATATCTCCACCGGCTGAATGTTGCAGGAATAAGGGCGAATATACCGGTCAATTATGATGCTAGCCGGTCGGAAGCTGCCCGAGAACATGTGGAGCACTTTAGCAGTACGCTCGACGACCGGGACTGGCGGACCAGCTTGCGTTGCTACGTTTGAAAAATACAATGGAGCTGTAGCGGACTCTACGGGCGTACCAGAAGGCGAAAAAGCGAGTCTCCAAGGCAGCCGTCGGAATGGGCAGGTACAGGTCACGTTCTAACCTGGATCAAGGAAGTAAGCCGCTATCGATAAGGATCGCCCATGCTGTTCGCATGGTTGCAATGGATTCGGACGCTACTACTTCTGAAAATGAATACCAGTGGTCTAGGGGCGCATCGAAAGGGAAACAATATCGCTATCTTTTTTGGGCGAAGTTGATCAGCTGTCTCAGCCAGCATCGGGGTCGGGTCAGCAGAAACGTTTTCCTGCCCGAGCCGACCAGGACTACCCCAGCCGGAAGTGTACCCATTGTGGATCCTACAAGCACGATGACAGAAGCTGCTGAAAGCGTCTGACCTGTAAGAAGTTCAAGAAGAAATGACATCCAGCTGAACACTGCCTATTCACCTGCAAGACTTGCGGAGAAGTGCACGAGCTGGACTCTGTCCCATCAAGGAATCTACAACCAGATGAATGAGTGGTATGACCTAGCTAAACATGCTGGAATGTTGCCATCACGAGTGAAAAAGTTGTTAAATTAGATCGCTCGCCAGATTGGGATCTGGTTCAAGCAGACCGGTCTAGTGTTAGCAGCTATCCGTATGTCGGTAAGGAAGATAATCGAGAAGCAAAGCAAAGCCTAACCGACAATACATGTAAGTTTGATGATTACATCACCCGATCCCCGTGCAGCAGGACTAACCCTTACCTGGTTGCCAGTATACGAAGGGGCGAATATTTTCGGTCTGAAGTGGCTATGGAATTAAATTTTTTATTACCCGGTGAATCACGGGGCTACTGGAAATACCATTCGCCTGATAAGTGGTTCAAGTAGACCAAGGCTGATGGTAAGATTAATAACCAGAAGACCACTATGCTTTTTGACTCCGGCGCAGAAGTTTCCATCGTCGACACCACCTTTGCTGGTAAAGTTGGGTGTAAAATAGATGAGACGAAGAGGCAAGAGTGTATTGGAATTGGTGAGAGTTCATACATGACCCAGGTAAGGACAAGAGTTAAGATTCCACTGGCGGGGTCGTTAGTATACTATTTTACCGCCTGGGTAGGAAGGCTAGCCAGGCAGGATGTAATTTTAGGGATGGATCTCATGGTGCCTGCCGGCATACGGCTGGACTTATTTAACAACACACTGACTTTGCCTGACGAAGTGCAGATCCAGCCTACGGCCGGCGGCCTCGATATTGTGCCCACACTCAGTTTCTTTACTTGGGCCTGTTTGTAACTGTTCTGGTCGGACGGGCAGTGGAGGTGACTGTGCGGTCACACGACCGGCGGCAAAAGTTGTGGTTGACTAGGGGAGAGTTTTGGATGCCCTTGTTCGTCAAGGGAGAAGGGCATCCCAACTGTGATAGAGTGACCAATATCTCAGAGCTGCCCCTCACCTTGCATGAAAATCTCATCATTGGGATGTTGTTTGCCGAAGACAAAGTGCCCCGCCAGCTAGGTTATGTCACTATTGATTCAAGGCCTTATATCGAGTTGCAAAATCCGGTCTACCAAGAGCCTACGGACCTAGTCAGTGAAGAAGAGTCTGTGGAAGAGTATCTGATAGATATTGTGGCTAAAACGGAGTACCAGACACCTATTAACGCGGAGATGGTCGTCGCCGGGTCAGGGTGGACGTGCTGACCGAGCACCTGTACCAGTAGCTGAATTAGTCCTGTCCACACCGACCAAGAAAACAAACAGATTGGCCAAGAAATGAGTCAGGTTGGGATAACGAATCCTGCGACGTCCGACACTGGTCAGCCAGGCCAGGAGAATGATTTGGAATTAGACGAAACCGACCTGGACGAAGGAAATCCTGACCCAGATTCGGAATTAGCCGAGACCGACCTGGACGGAAGAAATCCTGATCCGGATTCGGAATTAGCCGATGCCGACCTGGACGGGAAACCAGGTCAACCTGGGTGCAGCTGGATGGAACCCCTTTCGGATGATATTGTTGATACGTCGGGGGTTGATAGTGCAGCTGACTCAGCGAAGATCTTTTCTACACAAGACAAAGGTTTGACTGGGAGCGAGACTGAGGCCGACCATGTTTGTGGGGTGATCTGTATGTCGAAGGCATTGAGGACCAGATGGCAGTTCTGCCTGAGGAGACTCCCTGTATACTATGTAGGATCTACACGTGGGCGACTTAGACATGAACACTCAATAAGAGATCAGCAGGTTAAGGAATATAATATTGAAAAGGAGACGCCTGCTGGTCGGCCAGGGTATTGCGCTACCCCCAGCTGACCATGGGGCGGTGTGCGACATTGATGTGGGTAATGTGAAGCCGGTAGCGCAAAGGTGTCGAAAGGTTGCTCCCCAGTATCGGGAGAAATTACTAGAAATCATCAAAGGACTACTGGCAACCAAGATCATCCAACCATCCACCTCGTCATGGGCATCACCCATTGTGATTATCATAAAGAAAAGCGGGGTGGACATACGGCTGTGAATTGAATACCGGCTGATAAACCGGCCGACCAAGCTTGTGGTTAACCCGTTGCCACTGATCGGCGATTTACTGGAGGACCTGGATAAAGTTTTGTGGTATTGCTCGCTGGACATGGCTAGTGGGTTTTGGATGGTTTCTATGGCTTGACCGTGCACAGGAAACTTCTGTGTTTGTTACTCCCTTCGGACTGTTTGAGTGGAACCGGATACCGTCTGACCTTAAAAATGCCCCGCAGATATACCAGCGGCTTATAGAGATAATATGACTGGTGTAAGCCGTGTAAAGCGCGGTGCTGTAAGGTTCTCATGTCATTACACGTTTGGACCCCGACTCTATCCGACTTATGATTTTCGTCCACGGTGAGTTTCGAACCCGCAATCTCCTACAGGGCCTTAACCACTACACCAACCGACGTCGGTCAGCGGCTTATAGATAACACATTGTATGGAAATTTCAAGATCAAGGCAGACCAGGATCCCGCCCTGGGAGTAGGGGATAACAGCGCCATCTTGTGGAAGCTGCCGGAGTGAAAAGATGTGGCCGCTGCTTCCGATTTTACACCCAGCATAACCGTGAATGAGGCCGAGTACCGAGGACTGCTGCTATGTTTTGACTTGCTGGCCGACTAGGCACAGGGACGAATTTCATATGTGACGACTCCAATCGAGTGAATAGACAAATCACCGGGGAGATTGATTGCAAGGGGCCCAGACTAAGACTGCTAAATGACCGTGTCATGTCAGCTTTGAGGAAATGACCAGAACATGAAACGTCGCATGTTAAAGGATGGCGGAATAGGAGAGCAGACCATCGTTCCGCCTTGGCCATTCGGGAACATGTCGGAGTTATGGCCTCAGATCCGACCCTGCTGTCGGATTTGGTGGAGGTCAATCGTCTACCTGAGCTAATTCGGACTGCCGACACCTGTTAGGTAGTTTGTGTGAATTCGGTCACCCGGTCGTTCGTCGGCCACCAACTCGCCGCCAACAGATGTGACGAATGAAGGAATGCAGCAGTTGCGGGCAGAACGAATCCTCAAAGCGCAGAGCGAATAGGAGTGGATGGTGAATCGTAAGGCGTATTTGAATAAGGAAGTGGAATAGTTGAGTGCAGAACAGGCCAAGAAATATCCTATGATGGCTCCGGATTACGAAGTGGGTTAGGATGGGTTGCTGAGATGCTGATAGGGACAAGTACGTTTTCAGCACGTTTGGTGGTGCCGACCACCTTACAACCGGATGTCCTCCCCCATTATCATGTAAGCCTGGAAGGGGGGCACCAGTGTACTGGACGTACTTACAAGATTAAAGCACACTTTGACTGGAAAGGCATCTACCGTAAAGTGTACAGGTATATGTAGGGAGCTGCCCTGATTGTAAGACAGGGAAGGGCCGGCCTACCACTATCAGGGGCGGTCATCTAGAAATATACAGGCAACTTATCCATTCCAAATCATCGCGATGGACCTCATTCTGTCTTTGCCTAATTGTCGAAATGGATATACTGAATGGTTAATCTGGACTGGCGTATTTACTGGATTTGGTCATAGCCAAAGCAAGTTCCACCCGTACGGCACAGCAAGTGGTTCAAAGCTATAGGAATGCATGTTCAGACGTTTCGACGCCAGTGAAGCTATTAGGCATGATCAGGAACCGGGGTTCATGTCGGATGTGTTTCGAGCGTTCGACAAAATTTGGGCCAAACCAAAATACGAACACGGCCTACCGCCCGCAGGCGAATGGGAAGGCAAAAAGAATGGTGGAGACTCTCCCCGGATATCAAGATGTATGTGGTGAATGAATGCCGACCAGCATGATTGGGACGAATATGCCGAGAGACTAGTATTTGCTTTAAACCCATGTTACGATCGAGTGAGAGGTGCTACCCCTTTTTACCTAGCATATGGATGGGATCCTAGATCCATCGTGGATGCCTCGATCCGAGTTGGATGCACTGAAGTCGCAACCAAGCTGCTCGTCGTTGGAGTATGGGTTTGCAACGCCATTACTCGCTGGCACGCGAGCAAGTGAATGAACGTCTCCGACAGGCTATCCAGACCGAAATAATGGCCAGGTAAGCGAGCATGGTATAGAGCCAGGCTCCCAGGTATTGCTATACCTGGGTCGAGTCAACGAGGGTTACGCGCGAAAGCTAGCTCATATGTGGTACGGCCCTTTCCGAGTGGTAGAGCTGGTCGGAGAACACGCAGTCAAGTTAATCACCGCAGGCGCGGGCTACAACGTTTTTCCAATAGTTCATGTTTCCAAGCTGAAGCTGGTAAAATTTCCCGGGCCGACCAAGCACTCATCCTGTACCAAGTAACACATGTTCGACTTCGACGAAGCCATGCTGCCCGACGATAGTTGGGACATGCCACTAGACCCAAATGAATATGAAGTCGAAAAGATTCTGGATGTCAGATCAGGCCGGAAAATCCGATATGGACAGACTCAAAGAGAACTTTTGGGTACGGTAGAAATGTCACGAAGAACAGACGTGGATAGCCGAACTGGATTTAAACTGTGGAGCGCTAATGAGAGAATTTGACCGCCAGCAAGCAAGCGGAAATCGATTTTGAGTCATGAAGACTCACGAAGAAGGTGAAGCTGTCCTGTAACACTAAGCCGTTCGACGGGTCAGGCCGAACCAGGTGATTTTTCGGTTAGGACTAACCAGATGGTGGACGGAATCCGATTTACCAATCCAATGGTGGACAGAAGTAAAACTGGCTGGAAATGGACCAATCGGACATTGGCCAAAAGCCAGATGGGTCAACATAGGTGGTGGAGCAGTCGGGGTGGGTGGACTGTTGGACTGCAGGGAGCAGCGGAGAATTGAGTGAAAGTTGAACTCGATACTAAGGATTAAAATGATGAAAAGAATTTGCGAAATGGACAACAATTAATGGATTGGCGGATTGTGGAGAATAATGAGGCGAGCGAGAAAATATACTGGCCGCTGGAGCCAGGTTACTTACCTGGTACGGCGTAACTTATTCTGGAGTCGAGTCACGCCAAGACCTGGAAGACGAGAGGGATCGCGCTGATACTGGTTGCGCCACAGGTACTGCCTGTCGATGTAGTCGAGTGAGGCCTGGAGGGTGGTGGTATGACTGGGGTTGCGAGTCCTGGTTACCAGGTAACGTCATCAGCTGGTTCCCTTCTTTTCTTCACCTTACGGTTGGCCGTATGCAACACAATGGGACAAAGGAATAAATCCAGGTCACAGTGGCCAGCTTTAATTTCAGCGGCGATAAGGTTGCACAGGCTGGTCAGCATTCAGCAGCCCGGTTGCGGCGCTGCTTACGCTGGGTGCTGTATTCCTTTAGACTGGAATATACACGCTGGGCTGTACGGAAGGTGGGTCGATTCTCACATAGGCTGACAGTGGCGGGAGAGAAACGCTTCTCACGCCCGGCGGAAATCGGCAAACCAGCCGTGTGTATGAAGCAGACCCATGTCTGGCATCTCCGTAAAGTACTGTCCACGGTTGTAGGGATAAAACAGATTTGAGTTGCCTAGTCCTGACCAGGTCGGGGCGCCAGAATGAAATACGTGGTGCCCGGGCAGATGGAGGGAAGATCCAAAACGCTGGGCGAGACAAAAATCGAGCGATATGAGCACCGGTGAGGTCATCGACCACTTAACCCTGTAGCTAGACCGCGGATCAGGGATGAGCCGCACTCAAGTCAGAAGGGATCAATACTTCTCGACGGGGAAACCAAAATCGGAGAAGACTCTTCGGATGGCTCTTCGGACCCGTCCAAATCCGAGTCAAACTCGAAGATGCCCAGACAGGGCAACCTTTCGAAGTCCTCGCTGATGAACTCGGCGTTGTCGTCTGGCTCGAACAAACCGGATTTCTCCTCCTCGTTCGGGGAAGCGGTAGCCAGCCCTCGGGGGTCATGGGGGGAGTGCCGGGAATGATTGGAGAGGGTGGTGAACCAGGTGGATCCTCTTGGACATTGTTACGATGGGGTGATGCAGGATCCAGCTGACAGGAGACGGTCGAATCCGAATCCGAGCTGGACTCCAGTTCATTTCCACACCAGACTATTGTGATTTCCGCAGACAAGGCAGACCGTTTGGAGCGTTTGGCGGCTGCTGAAGTGGGGAGAGATGAGATCCGGTTTGAACTGCGTTTACTCCTGATTGTCATAGATCTCTCTTGGGGTGGTGGAGCGGCCAGCTGTGGTACATGTGTGGGGTTTAAGGTCATTCAAAGCGTCCCAGCTTCTGAGCCGCTTGGGTACATGGGCAGCTGGAAAGCTCTCCGTAGCGGGACTAACTGGATTAACTGCTACCCGGTATCTGCAGTCTCCAGTTTGTCAGTGGCGGACGAGGTATCTTCGGCGGTTTCGACGCTGTTGCCTGAATCAGCAGGCAAAGGCAAGAACGGGTCTGCGGTAGAATCGCAATCAAAGCCCCGAGGGCAGGCCAGGTGGAGGAAATGCCGGATGGCACGACGGATGGACGCAATTCCCTGTATCAGATGGGCCACTCAAGCATTAGCTTATGTCAGCCGTTCCCGGGATGTTTGTATCGCAGACGAGGGGTCTGCTCGATGGTTCAGGTGATCGGAGATCACTTTCTTTGATTGATCAACGGTTTCTTGGTCTTTGATTTACAATTGTGCGGTGAAGTGGTTCCGGCATTAACGGACTGATGAGGAACATGAGAGCGTTGGATGTTATAAGAGGAATCCATGTGAGATTGCGCCTCAACCATTGCGCGGCTGCGACAAGACTCAGGGGCGGCTGTGGTGAAGTGGTTTGAATTACTGATAAGAAGTAAATCCACTTACCGGATCGGTAGAAATGTTGGTCAAAGCTAGCTGCCTGGGCCAGCTACCGACCGACGCCAGAGGACAGCTGTCGGAGGTGTTCAAGAGCACCCGTAAGTGCCGGATCAGTACGAGGCATGGAAACCAGGCTAGATGAGGTGATCCGGATGCTCGGAGCCAGGTCAACCAGAAGTTGACCAGCCGGACCAAGTGGGGCTGGATGGCCGTTGATGGTGGCGATAGATGGCAAAGCGGCGGATTGGTCAAGAGATGGATATACGAGATGCTCCAGGAAAGATTATATGCCGGATGGAACACCGAAGATAGGTGAGCGGCCGCGAAGAGGGAGCAGCCAGGTTCCGTCCAGGTCGAGGTGGATGGATATCCAGTCTGGTCAGGCTACTTGGTGTACAGTACACAAATCGTCCAGGTTGAGCTGGTCACGCTATTTCAGGTAAGGTACATAACCATCCAGGTCAAGCTGGTCAGGTTATTTTAGGTAGGGTACACTAAAATGTTATATTGGATTACAGGGATAAAAATCAGTATACGTTTCGCTTTCTAAGACACAAGTCAGCATTGGTTCACAGCAGAGGGTTAACATGCTCCCCTCTAGTTGTTACTGGTTTGCGGTTGAAAGGAACCCACCGGAAGTCCCCTGACCGGGGGTCGCTGTGAAACTTATACTCAACTCAAGTCGCCCGTTTTTGGAACACGGTTATCTCTATTGGAAAGTGTGATGAAGTTTTGGCTTACTGTGGAAGATTGAGGAGTATTATATGGATTCCCTATTACTTCCTCCGGCGCAAAATAAACGCAACACATACACTAAATCACTCGTAATTTGTTCAAAATTACGTTTTAGAGAACACGGATTGGATGAAAAGAAAGAGCTAGATCGCCTCTTTCTGTTAATTCATTTTTCTCATTGAATCTCATCCTAGGGCCAACGCTATGTCGGAATGAATGGAAACAGTGAGCGGCGATCGACAAGAAAACTTCCGCCCTAGTTAAGATGACAATCAGACGTACTGAAAGCATGCAAATAAGAGTATCAGTAACAGTGCTGTTAGAGAACGAAGTTTCTACTCCTCAAGAGTTCTAGATCAAGCGTTTCGTAGTCCAGAGTTGTCCGAGCTTAATGATGTTCTTCGGGCGGTAAATAACACTGGGAGCGTCTGAACGTGAAGGATGTTCATTTTTGTTGTTTGGATGCATTTGCTGTCGTTCAGCAATACTACGAGGCAAGTGGATTACTACATCAAGACATATAAGCTAAGAAGGTGTAGTAGTTGATGTGGTCCGACCATGGTACTCTATTATGTGGTTGAGCCGATTTCCAAATCCATGACCGAAGTCGTGGGTGGAATCCGGATACCCACTGGCCCGGACGACCAACTATCGGAGGGGGTACTCCGTCGATCCTGATCAGCATCGGAATCAGATGAATCACCATTGTGGTGACTGATCTGATCCTCCCGGTCATCTGGCCGGTCTTCATGCTCGTCAGGATCTATGTTTAACTTCATCTCACCTTGTGTACCCGTCGATCGGGGCTGATTACACTCACTTAGGTGGACTCGGTGACGAAAAGGATGATCTTGATCAGGTCGGAGGGTTTGACCTTCTCGAGACGGGGGGTGTCCTCGGGTGGAAATCTTCACCGGAGAACGGGTTGGGGTCGACACTTATTCAGTATCTAGGCACTGATCAGGAAAGTTCGTCTGATCAGGCCAGCCAATGAGAGAGAGATATAACGAAACCAAGAAAATGCGATCAATCCACGATCTTCCACAGTAATCCACAAACGTTATCTCCACAAAACCTTTACCAATATTATTAACGTGTTCCAAACACGTGCGCGTTGCGGGTGAGGTTAGATCACCTAAAACAAACCCGTCGGGGGTCTTCCGGTAAGCCAAAATGCGTCTAAGCGCGTCTTAACCGGGAAATAGATGAGCAAGAGGGGACTAATCAACCCTGTGCTCCCAATGACCGCACACGTGGCGGAGCGACTCTTTGCTTTAGGGGGGAAATCTAAACCTGTTATTATATATGCAATGTCCTATACCTGTGTACCATACCTCAACTCATGCCTGACCTTTACTTCGAACCTATTTACTTCGTCGCACGGTTGCGTAACACTCTCTTGCCCATCCTGGCTGCACCTTCAAGCTGACCTGTACCGATTCTGCCCTGGTCGTGACCCGACTCTTCAGAAGATCTTCAACCCATCCTGATCTTCAACAAACGACCTTGAAACCACTTGAGACCTGCTCTTCAGCACTTGTTCACTTCATATATAGTCCGACCAAACCGAGAACTTGCTTGCCCTTGCATATCAACGCTGATCAGAGGCTGATCGGCCCTGATCACGATCGCCATAGTGATCGACCAAATGATCAGGTGGTGATCAGGCTGATCAGCCCTTGATCACCTCGGGAACGCTCTGGGTCATCATCATCACGACTCAATTCATCTTCCAAACCACACTTCCGATCTTAATACACCGTCAGGACAACCATACCACACTGATCTCGGCTGATCGGCCTGATCAGGCCTTGCCACGTCATCTTCGGACCAACCAAAGGTTCACATCACTCATACAACCTGTTAATCCACCTGCCCGATCTTCATTCATCATTTGGTCTTAATTCTTCGGGCATGAAAAGCCGATCAGGCTGTAACTTCGTATCATCGCCAGCTTCCACCACTATACCATTCAGAGATCGGCTGGTCACCGGCCCTTGGTATGCCATGTCAACAGTCACTATTTCTTATTATATCCACGAGAACTCCACTTAGTGACTGTGACAACGATCGTGATCGTGATCTCCATCATTCCGCCAGTGCCTGGGACTGGGCTTAACGACCATACTTGGCTGATTCTTCCACGTCGTAAATATCCGTTGGCCACCACCTTTTCTTCTTAATCGTGATCAACCTTTTCCCACCCATCAACCGTCATATGTTGATGGGTGTTCTATCGTCACCAATCAACGGCCATGTGTGGTCCACCTCAGTCCCAATATTTTCCGATCGCTTCACCACAATTACATTGTTTTATGTTATTTTTTATAATTTAAAAGCTTTTATGTGCCGTTTTCAATTCTTCGCGCGTTTTCTTCAGATTGTGAACCCCTATAGTGAATATATGTATAAGATGATAATCCGATACTGTTAATTTAGATTTGTCGCGTTTATTTTAGACAGCTGTATATGCCGATTGTGCGTTTATTTTGCCCCGGAGGTAGTATGCTTAAGATTTGAGTAACCCCTTTATTGTCGTTGGTTAAACAGGCCAATCTATTACTCTCGGTCCAGCCTTTGCGGTATACATATTTCAATTATACCGCCAGTCCGCTCCCTGGTAAAGATTTCCGCCCAGGATTAACCTTAGTCTTAACCCTCGTCCACCTATTTTACCGGCTTTTAACTTTTGGCCCTATAGTCAACCAGGAGAGCGTAACAGCCAGTACTGACGAGTACACAAGGTGAGCTTTACATAACATGGATCATCCCAGTCGTCACGGCCAAGGTGATGGACGTGGCAGGTCCAGACAGCTTGATGCTGGCTCGGACCAAGACCTGGATGGACGGAGTACCCCCTCCGACAGTCAGTCATCCCAGCCCCCCCCCCGTTGGTCTTCGCATCGTTTAGCACACCCATTACACTACTAATCTAGACTGTTCAGACGTAATTTCTGAGAGCGACTACACCACAATGGTGCGCGTGCCCGGATCTCTTGGTGACTCTGGATATCACCGCGAGTCCCTAGTGGGCGAAAGACCAAAACCTGTCAATTTTGTTGCGGACGTTGTGTCGGGTGCATTGGAGGAAGGCATATCGCCCCCATTGCTGCTGAAGATGGAAGGGTGCAATGGTCAACTCGGATTGGGGGAGTACGAGGTCGACATTAAAGAAGTTACTTCCCTGGACTTCTGCTGGAGCTGGTCAGGAATATGGTGCCGGTCACTATAGTGCTGGTCACTATGCTGCAGCTTGATCCGGCTTGGACTATGGTGCAGGTCACTATAGTCCGAGGAAGGATCATGGTTTTGACGATGATCCGAAGAAACAAGTGCATGTAATGGATATTAAAGAAGAAAAAATAAAGAAAGAAGAAGAACCAAAGGTTGGATATGACCAGAGTGGAAAGCTGGCCAGCCCAGGACCAGGTCACCATCCATGTCACCTAACCCTAAAAAATCTGGACGGGCAAGGACCAGGTCATCTACCTCACAAAGATGGGCCACGTTTTGAAGAAGATGAAGAAAAGCTGGACGGACTATTACAGAAGGTTACAGACACCGATCTGGAGCGTGCCTATCACCTTCGCGAGTTGGGTCAGCTCTTGCGAACGGTTGGGGTCCTCGACCAAAAATTTAGATGGCATTAAATGGTACCGTTTCTCCCCCATCTTTTTTAGTTAAACAACCAAGTGTCCCTCATTACATAACTGTTTGACCAGATCAAGCAAGCCGGCATCAACACCGGCGCTTTCGACCCTAGCCAGTTATTCGACTTGGACGCGGATAGGCTGAAGGAGGCTTCCAGCGCGCTTCACGACCCCATGGTATCGCTAGTGGGCCGTTCTCCACCGCAGATGATGGCGGTAACAGCTGAGTCGACCCCGCTTTCACCGCTGGCAGCAGGCAGATCGGCCGGAATTCATTCATGTTCTTCGCAGTACGAGTCTGCCCCTTCGAAAGTAGATTCGACGGACTCATATGTGGGTATTTTCCGCATAACCCTTGGCCTTAGGGGAGCGCGCATGTACCAAGTTTGGGGGATACGAATATCCAGATGCGCCCGATCGGAAAGAAGCCAGACAGCATACCGTCCAGACCCGGACGGCGACGCCGGATCCAAATTAAAGCAGTGAAGACGTGGATATGCAAATTAAGAAGGAATCCCAAGACGACCACCAAGTTGGTCCCCACGTTACCCCTATAGTGGGCTCTCAAGCTGGCCCTCAAAGTACCTGACCACCTTCAAAATATGCTTTCGACTATAATGGAAAGATAGTTGAAGGAGCAACGTCGGTCCAATGCTGGTCGCTCCAGTCCAGGACCACATGACCAGCCTGCCCACCAGGATAGACATGTGGCTGGACCAGCCCAATGTTATGTGAGGGAAACGATAGACGAAGACATAAAATTAGTGCAGTCTAGACAGAGTGAGCGTCATGCCGACCCGCCTAGTTGCCGACCAGGTCGCCGATCTGGACAGCCATTGAATATGAAGACGTCACTCATCGATGTGGACATGGAATCCGTCAAGTCAGCCAGGTGCCATCCAGATGACCTGGATCTAGGAATGTCTCGTCGAGCCAATATCGCCTCAGCCCAAACTTTTGACCCGGACTCAGGCGTGATCACCAGGGTCCGGATGTCGGCCACGTCCGAGTTGAAAGGTTTTACTGGACGGGACATGGACGACGACCAGGCCAGAGGATGGCTAAGCAAGACGAAGTCAGTATTCCTCAGAGACCGTACTCCGGACTATGGGAAATGTCTCATTTTTGGAGACCTAATGAAGGGGCTAGCGAAAAGCTGGTTCCAGCAGCTCAGCCGGGATGTCCGAGACGATTGGAGGCAGCTGGCCGAAGCATTTGGTGAACAATACGGTGGATCGGGAATGTCGGTGGCACGTCAGTACTTCTATACCAAGAAGAGAGCAACGCTGGAAAAACTTCAATGCTTGAATGTCGCAGGAATGAGGGCCAACATACCGGTCAAGGAAGATGCCAGCCGGTCGGAAGCCGCCAAAAGAGAACACGTGGAACACTTCATCAGTACGCTGGACGACCAGGAACTGGCAGACCAATTCGCGCTGCTACGACTAAAAAATACTACGGATCTGAAACTGACGCTACGGACTTACCAGAGGGCAAAGAAGCGAGAGCCCAAGGCAACAGTTGGAATGGGCAGGTACAGGTCACGTTCTAACCTGGATCAAGGAAGTAAGTCGCTATCAACGAGGGCGGCCCGCGTCGTCCGCATGGTGGCCTGAGAGTCGGATGCAACCTGTTTGAAAGAGGAATACCAGCGGTCTGGGGGCGAATCCGAAGAGGAACAATACCGGTATCTGTTCTCAGCAGAAGCCAGTCAGCACTCCAGACCGGCATCTGGGTCGGGCCAGCAGAAGTGTTTTCCTGCTCGAGCTGACCAGGACTACCCCAGACGGAAGTGCACCTACGGTGGGTCCATTAACCATGACGACAGAAGCTGCTGGAAGCGGTTGAGCTGCAAGAAGTACGAGAAGAAATGACATCCAGCTGAACACTGCCTGATCACCTGCAAGACTTGCGGAGAGAAGTGCACGAGCTGGACTCTGCCCCATCAAGGAGTTCTACAACCAGATGAAGAAGTGGTAGGTACCGATTAAGCATGCTGGAATGTTGCCACCAGGGATGGAAAATATGTTAAATTAGATCGCTAGCCAGGCTGGAATCTGGTTCAAAACGAGCGGCCTAGCGTTAGTATCAATGTATATGGCGGTAAGGAAGATACTCGAGAAGCAAAGCAAAGCATAAGCGACAATACATGTAAGTTTGATGATTACCTCACCCGATCCCCGTGCAGCAGGACTTACCCTTTCCTGGTTGCCAGTATACGAAGGGGCGAATATTTTCGGTCTGAAGTGGCTATGGAATTGAATTTATACCCGGTGAATCACGGGGCTACTGGAAATACCATTCGCCTGATAAGTGGTTCAAGTAGGCTAAGGCTGATGATAATACGAATAATAACCAGAAGACCACTATGCTTTTTGACTCTGGCACAGAAGTGTCCATCGTCGACACCAACTTTGCTGGTAAAGTTGGGTGTAAAATAGATGAGACGAAGAGGCAAGAGTGTATTGGAATTGGTGAGAGTTCATACATGACCCAGGTAAGGACAAGAGTTAAGATTCCACTGGCGGGGTCGTTAGTATACTATTTTACCGCCTGGGTAGGAAGGCTAGCCAGGCAGGATGTAATTTTAGGGATGGATCTCATGGTGCCTGCCGGCATACGGCTGGACTTATCTAACGACACACTGACTTTGCCTGACAGATCCAGCTGACAGCCGGCGGCCTCGATATGGTGCCCACACTCAAGTTCTTGACTTGGGCCAGTTTGGAAGGACAAGAGGATCTTGGTCTGCCCTGATCTTGAAGTGCCCATACAACGCGTTCTCTAGTAGCCGCTGGTAAAACTGCGGGGTATTTGTCAGCACGCTCAGCCTGCCTCGGCGATGGCCGGCTCCGCGTTAGTATTCGAGAACGAGTCCGGTAATCTGGTTTAGCCACCATAGAAATTCGGCCTTCCTCCACAGATTCCTAAACACTGACTAGAATTGTAGTCGCCTGATAGGCCAGGTTTTGCCACTCGATATAGCGTCTTGAACCAATAGTGACATAACCTGGCCGGCGGGGCACTTTCTCTTAGGCCAGCCACATTCCAATGATGACATGTCATGCAAGGTGAGGGTCTGCTCTAAGATGTTGGCCACGCTTATGTAATTGAGGTGACCTTCCGCTTTAACGAACGAGGGCACCCAACACTCGCCCTTAGTTAGCCATAACTTATGCCGCCGGACGTGTGGTCACACAGTCACTTCCACAGTCCGTCCCACTGGCACAGTGAAAGACTGGCTCAACTTACGTGGGCATTATATAGAGGCCACCGGCCAGCCAGCTGGATCTGGACCTTGTCAAGCAACGTCAATGTGCCATGAGATAGGTCCAGTCGTATGCCGGCAGGGACCATAAAGTCCATCCCCAGAGTTGCATCCTACCCGGCAAGCCTACTTACCCAGGCAGCAAAATAGTATACCAACGACCCAGCCAGCGTAACCCACCCTGGTCGGTGACGTGTTCACCGAAGGTGATGCTGACCCCGACCAAAAACCTTCGGTTCTGGGGTGGCGGTCTTTCATCGATGATATTCTTGTGATGGCTACTTCCTGGGATTTGTTATGTGAAAAATTGGAGCAATTGATGATTATGTGTGAAACGTGGAATCTCTCGATTTTTTTAGTGTGGTAAAAAGTTTCTGGGGAAAAACTAATGTTACCTTTTTGGGCCACCAGGTCTTGATTGCTGGACTGGAAGTCAATCCAAAAGATTTGAAGTCTTGGAGTAATCTGTCTTTCCCGCGGTCACTGAGAGCCATGCAATCCTTTTTGGGCAGCTTGAAATATTACAGTCGCTTTATTAACGACTCTGCGGTCTATGCAGCTATGTTGTACGAGTTACGGGAGGTGGATTACCATAAGCTGCGGGAGAAGGACCGACAAGGGGAATGGCTGGCATCGTCAGCTATTCCAGCCATTGAGAAGGTGGACTCGACCTCCATTTTAGCCAATGAGAAGGTGGACGTCTCCACTATTTTGGCCAATGAGAAGGTGGACTCGTCCGCCCAAGCAGGCATCCGGCTCCCCAACTCCAATGCGACCCGGCCAGACGACCACATGACCAGGGCGAAGGTGGTATTCGGCATGCTGAAAGAAAAGATGGCGATCACACCGGTCCTGAGACACTTTGGCGTAGATAAGGTGCCAGTGGCCATCATCTATGCTTACAAGTGGGCTATCTTGGCTGCCCTAGTGCAACATCATGATGGGATCTATTGTCCTGTGATATTAACCGGCCAGACTCAGAAAACCAATGAAGTGAACTATGGGCTGGTGGACAAAGAAGTTTTGGGCTTACTACGTATTCTGGGTGTAACAGGCTAGCTGTTACAGCCTTACACTGTTTAAATTGCAAGTCAGGAAGCGTGCAAATGGTTAGGAACAAATGTAATGTGTTCATCAATAGTTTAATTAAGATTAAACTTAGGTTTAAACTATTTAAATAGTCCCTTAGTTATATATAGTAATATATAGCTAAGACACGTGGCTGGAAGACGGTAAGTTTAAGGGTGAATATATTTATGAGTGGTCTAGAGCTAACTACTCTAATTTGATCTAGACTAATCATATAAACATGTAATAAAAAACTGATCTAATAATACTCTTATGATTAGATCTCTTCTTAGATTCGTTATTTGTATCAGAATCTATTTCCCAGCGTGGATAATAATAACTTATAATCCAATATTCACATTTCAGACAGCAAGTCTGAAATTGAACTGTGATATTTCAACTTAAATATCACTTATGTAATGGTACCCCATTACAAACACCCCCCCCCCCACTCAAGGTGGTTGGCCAATATTAAATTGTAATATTGGTCAATCGAATGGTGACACTTGTTGGTCATAACGATAATTTGTTTACAATCATCATCGACCAGAAGAACTTAATGGTCGAGACACGCGGCGGCGTTCCTTCGGGCACTGCTGAAACCGCTGATAAAGCATCCACCTCTGCATTACATGCGGAGGTGCCAACTTCGAATGCCGACGCTGCTGATGTACCGACGGAGAAGGGGAAGCCGAGAGACCTATTGTCTCTCGTAATAGACGCTGCGGAAGTAGAGTCTAAGAGGGGACGTGAAGATGGCGCTAGCGTGGAATCTAAAACGCTCACACCTGCCGAATGGCGGGTGCGGAGTGTTCTTCACTCCTCGGAGACTCCTCGGACTCCGAAGAAGAGGATGAGGACCTCACCGCCCTCTACGAGGGGTCTAGCGAACGTAAGCTCGCTAGGATTTCTTCGCCGAGAAGCGAAGGCGGAGTGGATTATGACGCTGTCGATTATGACAGCGTCAACTCCGTCATAATCGACAGCGTCATGAGATGGCAGAAGGAGCGGAGAGCTCCTCGTGGACCTCGACACTTGCCTGGTCGAGATGACGACTTTGGGAGAGCAGGTGGTGCTCCACCTGCCAAAAAACAACGTGCAGAAGTGGTTTACGCTACTTCTGATTCGTCTTGTCGTACGGAACCACATGTTCCGTACAAAGTGGGGTTTGGACCCCTGCATGGACATTGATGCCGGGCAGTGGCTGGCATAGGAAGCACGATTGTCAATACCGGTTGTTTGGCATCAACGCGCTTGATGGTTGCGAAGACCTTCGCAACCGCCACCTCGATAGGAGTACCGACGATAGACGTCGGTACTTTATCGACCTTTTCCTTCAGGCTCGTTATTCTACGAACCGTAAAGTGTCGCGAAGAACTGGGACGATAAGGACGCCCTGACACAAGGTTGGAATGCCTTTGTTGAAAGTTCAACAAAGGTCCCGACGATTACGTGAAGCGAGTTCACGTAACTCGTGAGCGCGTTTTAAAGCACTCACGCTCAGGAAAAATGAAATTTATCCATTTTACCTGCATTAAAGAAGGAATTCCTTGCGGTGTTCCTTCTCATATGACTTGCCCTTGTTGTCCCAAGGGAGCTCCTCGTCTTACCGAAAAGAAGCTGCGGGGGTACCGAGGTTACTCAGTACCCGCTATGATAAAGGGCCTAATTGATGTCCTTAATGTATCAGCACCTGGTACTGATACTTTCCACTCATCAACACCTAGTGTTGATAAACCCCGTGCTTCAATACTTAGTGTTGATGCTTCTTACGAGTTTGAGGGGAAGTATCCTTC
>MIQA02023854.1:0-39371 GCA_001887855.2 Sclerospora graminicola
GAGATCGGAGAATCGCTCGGGAGACCTAGGGGACTAAACCTCATGTGGAAACCTCGCGAATCTATGGATACGAAATGGAGCTATCATTCCCAACGGACGATTGCAGGGGAAAGACACTATCATTGAACAAAAGTGTATGCTACTATAGCGCTAAGATGGCATATATTGGGACAGCATTACGTGGGAGTAGCCAGAGCAGGTCAGTACAAGCTTGGATGTAACGAAACAGCTGAAAGGGTTGATTTTCGAGGCACATCCGAGCATTCATGGTATGCCTTGGGAACTGGTCGAAGGAGTAAAGCTCAACAATCAAGTTATGGTTGCGGCGTTCCTTTCGAAAGTTGTATTTTGGATTACTGGTGCGACTACTCAAGAAAATCAAGATTCGATGGAAAAGTAAAAGATCAGAAGACACACGGAACGATGCAATACAGGAGCAGTCGCCGGGCGACATCTGGAAACATGGTCATTTGCTATCCGATTATCAGAGGTGGTTTCTCTATGGTTTGGCACGTTTCAGTAATAGGCTATCACGATGGTATTATCGCAAGGAGCAGTGCAAAATGGATCAACTTGGCCAAAACGGGAAGGGGTCAACACTCTGTGTGGGGGTGTACGCGCGCCCAGAAGGTATGGACGCGAATATTAAGTTTCTAAATCGGATGGCGGGTCGACAAGAATGAAACCCTCCAACTACAACGGCACTTCACGACCAGACGAGCACCGCAAGTGTCAGAAATTAGCATGGAACGATTATAGAAGCGTAAGCACAAGTTTGTAGCCAGGAGATGAAAAGACTATGGTGGGCCATGTGCTCCATAGGGTCTACTAGGTAGTGGCAATTACGTAATGATGAAGTTATTAATGGGAAACAAAAAACTGCGCATGAACACATAGGTCTGTTGTGGTTTAGATGATCGCACAAATCCAGGCTGTGATTGAGTTCATAAAAACAGACCAGCAACGCGGATACGAGGGATCAGTCTACAGATATGCCTGTAATGTTTGCATGGTGATATGCGGGACCGACCAGATGATCGGCAAAGACGACATTTTCTAGTTTACAGGACGAAGGACGATCATGGGCTTCAACATTCACTTAGGGCCTCTGCAGTGTTATGAAATCATAATTTGGAATTGCATATGACAGAAGAAACTTGTGATAAAATATAACCGTGGTACATGATAACGGGCCGTTTGGTTGAACCGTAGTATCACCGGAATGTGTAATGTTTAGCTGATCGCCAGGAGTGAATGTCAAGAGAAGTTTTCCCGAGATGCCAGCGCCAAAAAGCAATCGGCAAACTATCAGCAGAAGGCGAGCACGAGTATGAACCTGGCCGACGCCGCAACGTCACGAATCTGCCGTGAGCAACGCCTCCAGATCATACAACAGGAGATGGGGTTTGCAGCTGCGTACTGCGCGTCCCACGCGCTCGTGAAGGACCCGTTTCAAATGTCGATTCACTCGGGGTAAGCTATCGTGGACGAGCTGCTAAGCGAACGCCCGGAGCATTTCCAACGTTTGCTACGAGTAAATGTCCTCGTGTTTCACGCGATCCACAAGCGTTTGGAGAAGGATGATCTCTTGAACGCGACGCGCTCCCTTGAAACCCACGAACGGATCGCGATCCTTCTCTACATCGTCGGCCAAGGCACCACCTCAATGAACTGCCAAGATGAATTCCAACACAGCGGATGGACTATCACAAAGTACAAAGGTTTGTTGACGTGTGTGGGGCTCACTTCCTCCAAGTTCTTGATGGTCTCCAAGAGATTGCCCGCGATGTGATTTGTTCCAGGGCGGATACACCAAAAATCACTCAAAATCCTCTTTTCTCCCCCCGCTTTGATCAGTGTCGTATGGCAGTGGATGGAACCCATATTCCAGCGATCGTGCCCGTCTAACAAGCTGCTCAATTCCGTTATCGCAAGGGACAGATCAGCCATAACGTGCTGAGCGCGTGTGATTTCGATTTGCGCCTCACGTACGTTCTGGCCGGGTGAGAAGGGTCTGCAAGTGATTCAGCGCTCCTGGAAGAAGCTCTCCAGAATGGATGCAATATCGAGGAAGATTGCTTCGATCTAGGTGACGCTGAGTTTGCGCTCCGATCGTTTATGCTGACCCCATACAGAAACGTACGCTATCACCTTAAGGAATGGGTGCCTCGAAGGAAAGGTAAGTTTGTGTATTCTCTTTATCGTTGGACCCATCTAACAATTGCTTGTAGCTTTGGAAGTGTGGAGTATAAGGATTGGTTGTGAGCTGGTACGATATAACAATCATGTATGCATGCAGCTTATTTTAGACCAGGTGGTGTTAATCAAGATTTTCCAAAAGCTCGACCGTCGGATTATAAGGAGCTCTACCATCTCGGTCACGCTTCACTTCGAAACTTTATTGAACGAGTCTTTGGCGTTCTCAAGATGAGGTTCCCGATACTGAAAAAGCCGACAGGATACTCGTTTCCCACACAAAAAGTCAAGCTAGTGATTGAACTATGTGCATTTCACGATATTATTCGCATGTCCGTCGGTTGTGATGATGAGATTCAAGTCGCCGCGGACGCTCAAGTCGAAGCAGAAGCACCTACAGGGGCTATAGATCCGGTCGCAGCATGTGAGCCCACAGCCAACGCCCTACGAGACCGCGTTGCGAAAGCTCATGTAAAATTATTTTGCTTGTGAATGCGTCATGAGCTTCACGCCTTCATAAGTTATGCGGTGATATTACGACCACTTTTCCACCAAGACACAACATCCCAGCCGATGCCATGCTGTCAAAGTCATTAAGTCAAAACAGAAACATCAGGTATCTCGTCATTAGTTTTCATCGTTGCGACATGAACTTAAGGATTTATTAAAAAGCAAAACATGATTGTTTCTGTCGGTTTTTCAATACTCGATATTTTTCCATGACATCGAGCAGTATACATCGCTAGGCTCACGTTTTTTGAAATGCTCGAAAATTTAGATGCGTTGCGGTGGCTCATCCTCGTCTTTAAAAAAATTGTTCTTGGATTTCCATCTCAGATTTGGCAACGATACGCAACCTCATCTCTAAGTACTCTGTTCGTGCTTTCAGACGATCTTGTTGTAGCACCCCCTGTGGTGCGCGGTGTAAGACGCTGTGAGACCCAAAGTATACCAACAAACAAACGCAAGGGATTCAGTTGAGATTTCCGACCCAAACTGTCAATCGGAGGAGGTTCTAGACCCATGTGTGCTAATACCTGGTGAATGACGGGATCAACGGCAGCAAACCTTAGCTCTTTCATTTAAAAACGCTCACGAAGTTTCTGCTGACGATGGCGTGATGCTGTAAACCAACGCGTAAAAGAGCGCACACGTAACCGCTTTGAAAGCTTCGCACTCGCAAAGTCCTCAACAGATGGCACGATGACCCTTTTCATCTCGGCGTCTCTCTGAATACATTTCGGCTTTGTTGCCTCCATTATCTCCATACCTCGGTCGAAATCAGACATACGATCCCAAGGCAAAGACGACGGACGTTTTAAAGGATAGTTTCGTAGACTTTCGACCATGAATTACCACGTTTGGATGGAAGGCATTATATCAATATGCCAGCGGGTTATATGACAAAGTCATGGCTTGTTGCTCGTCGGTAGTATGACGACTGAAATCAACCATAGAAAAATGTTCACCAATACCAATTAACACAATCGCATTGCTAGCTTCATCCAAAGTGAATGGACTTTGTCTCGGCAAACGCTACAATATCTTGGTTATGCTTATTGCTGCCAACTTTTCGAAACTGCGACAGCCCTTTTTGGTTGGGCAAAACAAACTTGTCAACTTTTTACATTGCAACACTAAAAAAATTAATTGATACGTTAGATGCTCGTGGCGTTCGTGAATATTGCGTTAGCTTTGAAGAAGAGGTATACACTGTAGTCATTGTTCCGCAATTCCATACTAAAAATGACGCGGTGATCTTCGTGCAAAAAAACATGGCAATCGGTTACTCGACGCTGCATCCAACACGTAAACTTTTGCACTCGTAGAAGCAAAAATCTTCTGTCCGATTATAGAGTGATAAGACGACAATATCAAGTGAAATGCTTTTGCCACGCAGCGCCAGCGACACGTCGGAAGTATCCGCTTTCATCCAATATGTTGAAGTTACATGCCGCCGCGAGTTGTACACAGCAACATTTCGTGGTCCACAAATAACGTTGTGCTCCATTCACCAAGCAACTAACAACTATGGGTCGCACAGGAGCCAAGGTGAAGAAAAGTGGACTTGGCAATGCTCTATTATTGACGCAGAAAAAGACATCGCCGATAAACACTAAAGATGTAGCTTCCAGTGCTGGAAAGCACGTGTCCGAGCGAAACGATGGAGACGCGTCCGTAGCGCTCGCCTCGTATTTGGAAGGTTCATCCTTGGTGCTTGTCAACTGTTAGGAAGATTTTTTTGGAGGTCAAAATGTGATCAGGTCTCGTATCAGATCGGTGGTAGGTTTTATTCAAGATCATTAACTTGGTCACGAGGTTTTATTTCAGGTATGAAGTAGGTCTCAATTGAATGGACGTGGCAGGTTTGTATTGAGATTATGTCCACATGGAGACCGCATAGAGTAACTTGCTAGCAGCTGTCGTCCGATTCAGCTCTATAGCTTTCACTGGTCGAGTCACCACTCGTTCGCTGCGCAACTACTCGAGCCTCCAGCTACTACGACCCTTTGGTCTGCCATCCTGCTGGCAGAGCGGCTGCCAAGAAACCGTCGGTTGATCACTAATTGTTAAGATAGCTAGCTAACCAAGTGGCAATCTCTAAAAGTGAATCCCTGTGAAGTCGCTGTCCATCGGCGCAGGTAAAGGCAGTAAGCCCATAAGTTCTGACCCCCTTATGACCTCCCCGCTCTTTCGAAGCACAGGATTCCAATGCGGACATAAATTAAGCGGATGCGGCGCTAACGATTGCGATATCGAGATTAGAGCAGGGAGCAGCGACACAAAGTAGTCAAAGTCGAGCTCCAGAAATCATAAGACGTCTCACCCACGGTTTGATCAGAGCAGTTCTGATCTCACGTCTGTCGCTGCACACGTTTGCGCTGTCCCATTACTTCGCCAACGTGCACGTGACATTTTCAGCGGACACAGGCTTGCTGGCTGCATCTATGCGATTCGATGAGCGTCAAACATAGAGTCTGAGCTTGTAAGCGTGAAAGACGGACGTGTACAGGGAGATCCTAAACTACAGATATGAGTAGTGGAGTGAGGTGCGGTAAATTGTGTTGGAGCATTTTGGTGGCCCGTCACGAGGTTAAACAACTCGGCCATCGAATTGCCCGACACATGCATTACGATAGCGTCAATTGTCTGCAAAAGCGTTGAAAGTTCCGAAGCACAACATGGTCAGAAGTACGAAATGCCGCTGACGCTATCAAGCGACTTGTTTCTATAAAGGAGTACACATCACGTTTAATCGTTGCGTATAGTGGCTCACCTGCTTGAAAGATAATAGCTCCAAACGGAGACGCTTCGTCCTTAGTCACTGCTTTTGACAGGTACGAACTCAACTACTATACCGAGCAGAGCTGCCTCTCCAGCTCATAGAGGTGCACACTGTCCCATGCAGACCGTTAATGGAATCGAATAGAGTTTGTTCCAGTGTCTTCTTTGTGGAACAATATGTTTTGCTAGTTACACGTAATCGTGCAGCATATTGCACCACATTCAAATAGAGTGATCAGCTCTGGTAGCAAAGCTTGAGTACATAGCATTGCGTGGAAATTCACGACGCTACAGAATCCATGAAATGTGACGAGAGCAACGCGAACAAGTCTACCCAGCCGGAATCAAAGCTGCCACTAAGAGGGTAGTGTTTTTTGGGGGACATATGCGGGTCAGATCATGAATATAGGTCCCATGACCTATACATAATTAAATACGTATAGATCACCATTATATCACGCATTAGTCGACCTCGCTGATAAAAGCCATGGCTGACACCGCTGAGATTGCGTGGTGAAAGAGCATGTCGTACCTATCTCATCCTACCTCAGCGAACTGTACGATTCCAAGCAAGGAATCAAGCCAGAAGTATATTGAAAGTTGAATGCCAAAGATGAAAAATTTTACCAACGACTGTTAGAGGAACAGGTAATAGGAGCAGACCATACCACATTTCTATTTTCATATTTTTTTATCCGCGTAACCCATCGTAGCGGGATTTCAAGGCTGTATTGTATCTAACGTAGCACGAATCTTTCCAGCACTTGCAGCAAAGTGCGATCTCACCGACGTTTGTTTCGTTCATGACTAAATATTAGGAAAACTCGGTAGAATACTGCCAACTCTTAGTAGCAGCTTCGATTCCGGCTGGGTAGACTTGTTCGCGTTGCTCTCGTCACATTTCATGGATTCTGTAGCGTCGTGAATTTCCACGCAATGCTATGTACTCAAGCTTTGCTACCAGAGCTGATCACTCTATTTGAATGTGGTGCAATATGCTGCACGATTACGTGTAACTAGCAAAACATATTGTTCCACAAAGAAGACACTGGAACAAACTCTATTCGATTCCATTAACGGTCTGCATGGGACAGTGTGCACCTCTATGAGCTGGAGAGGCAGCTCTGCTCGGTATAGTAGTTGAGTTCGTACCTGTCAAAAGCAGTGACTAAGGACGAAGCGTCTCCGTTTGGAGCTATTATCTTTCAAGCAGGTGAGCCACTATACGCAACGATTAAACGTGATGTGTACTCCTTTATAGAAACAAGTCGCTTGATAGCGTCAGCGGCATTTCGTACTTCTGACCATGTTGTGCTTCGGAACTTTCAACGCTTTTGCAGACAATTGACGCTATCGTAATGCATGTGTCGGGCAATTCGATGGCCGAGTTGTTTAACCTCGTGACGGGCCACCAAAATGCTCCAACACAATTTACCGCACCTCACTCCACTACTCATATCTGTAGTTTAGGATCTCCCTGTACACGTCCGTCTTTCACGCTTACAAGCTCAGACTCTATGTTTGACGCTCATCGAATCGCATAGATGCAGCCAGCAAGCCTGTGTCCGCTGAAAATGTCACGTGCACGTTGGCGAAGTAATGGGACAGCGCAAACGTGTGCAGCGACAGACGTGAGATCAGAACTGCTCTGATCAAACCGTGGGTGAGACGTCTTATGATTTCTGGAGCTCGACTTTGACTACTTTGTGTCGCTGCTCCCTGCTCTAATCTCGATATCGCAATCGTTAGCGCCGCATCCGCTTAATTTATGTCCGCATTGGAATCCTGTGCTTCGAAAGAGCGGGGAGGTCATAAGGGGGTCAGAACTTATGGGCTTACTGCCTTTACCTGCGCCGATGGACAGCGACTTCACAGGGATTCACTTTTAGAGATTGCCACTTGGTTAGCTAGCTATCTTAACAATTAGTGATCAACCGACGGTTTCTTGGCAGCCGCTCTGCCAGCAGGATGGCAGACCAAAGGGTCGTAGTAGCTGGAGGCTCGAGTAGTTGCGCAGCGAACGAGTGGTGACTCGACCAGTGAAAGCTATAGAGTTGAATCGGACGACAGCTGCTAGCAAGTTACTCTATGCGATCTCCATGTGCACATAATCTCGATACAAACCTGCCACGTCCATTCAATTGAGACCTACTTCAGACCTGGAATAAAACCTCGTGACCAAGTTAATGATCTTGAATAAAACCTACCACCGATCTGATACGAGACCTGATCACATTTTGATTTCCAAAAAATTCTTCCACTAAGAGTTGGCAGTATTCTACCGAGTTTACCTAATATTTAGTCATGAACGAAACAAACGTCGGTGAGATCGCACTTTGCTGCAAGTGCTGGAAAGATTCGTGCTACGTTAGGGACAATACAGCCTTGAAATCCCGCTACGATGGGTTACGCGGATAAAAAAATATGAAAATAGAAATGTGGTATGGTCTGCTCCTATTACCTGTTCCTCTAACAGTCGTTGGTAAATTTTTTCATCTTTGGCATTCAACTTTCAATATACTTCTGGCTTGATTCCTTGCTCGGAATCGTACAGTTCGCTGAGGTAGGATGAGATAGGTACGACATGCACTTCCACTACGCAATCTCAGCGGTGTCAGCCATGGCTTTTATCAGCGAGGTCGACTAATGCGTGACATAATGGTGATCTATACGTATTTAATTTGGTATAGGTCATCGTTTGTTTTTTGTCTAGATCACAGTGAGATCATGGGACCTATATTCATGACCTGACCCGCATATGACCCCCCAAAAACACTATCCACTGTTACAGCACCACAGCAGCAATACCAAGTAAGTATCTAACTTTGGACATATTTTCTTGATTACAGGATGATTTTCTGGATAGTGCCGTGCTGGTCAACCGTGACTTTACGGCCGTGAGGTTGAGTATTGTACTCATGGACGACGCGAGCGGGGTCCGCAGCTAATCGCGTACGTCCGAGCGCGTTAAAAATGACACTGTGTGTAATTTAAAGCCCTAAATAACTGTGATGCATTGTAGGAAAGAGAAAAAAATGGTACCAGATATGACTTTCGCTGAAATAAAAGTCTCGCGTCGCCCCAAGTGGGATACCACGGCAGCTGAGTAGCTAAATCAACTGGAAAAGGAATGATTTCTAAAGTGGCGTCCCAACATTGCCCTGTGAGATATGCTTGGAATGTTGAGAGGATCGACAGACCACTAACGGCTTCGATATCGAGCAGGTGAGAGGCTTTTTCAGACCACCTGGAGAAAACCCTGTTTGAAAAAACCTAGATGTGCTTGGCGGCAATTGTGGCATGTTCGCAAGCTCAGTGATGCCATGGTGCAAATTGTTGACGCTCGCAGCCCTCTATTTTACAGGTTTGAGTCCTTTCAATCCAAACACTGCACACGCGCATGCCACATTGCTGACGTATTGGATACTATTTTTCTAGATCAACAGACTTAGATACGTATGCAAAAGAAAGCAAAACGCTTCGACACACACTTTTGATTGTGAACAAGTCAGATTTCTTGGACGAGCGTCAACGGTAAGTTTCATTCTTGTATGCTTAAAGTTGACAACGTAATTATCATCAACAGGACGAGTTGAGGGGATTATTTCAAGGCGGAGAACATGCAGTTTGTGCTCTTCTCTGCCAAGAATGCTCAAGACAAAATTAATGATGGAGCAAAAAGGCTACACCAGATGCGGAGAATTACTGAGAGCCACGAACAATACGATGGAGAAAACCTTTCAAAAGCACCAGGGTAGAAAAGACAAGCTCTATTACAAACGAAGGGGGCAGTTCCAACCCTGTGCTGTCGCGCATCGAGCTGTTGGAGTTATTGACAAAGATCGCTACAGAGATGTTAGCCAAGGTGGGCGTGAGAGCGAAGGACAAGGGTTTAATAAAGTTCGGTATGGTAGGCTTTCCTAATGTTGGGAAACGTTCAGTGATTAATGCGCTGCTGGGAACGTCCGCTTATTCCCACAAGACATAGCGGGTTGCTGTTGGTAATACTCCTGGCAAAACTCAACATTTTCAAGTATGGACGGGTATGGATGGTATTCATTTATTTTGTTGATGAGCTGACGCATATCTGGCACGCGTATTTGTTGTAGACTATGATTCTATCCGACCAAATTATGCTTTGCGATTGACCGGGTCTTGTATTCCCAAGCTTTGTGAATTTTAAGGCCGAGATGTACTGCTTCCTCTCTCGCAACGTCGTGGCCATATTGGTTCGGGGTCCGGGTCACCTTCGGCGAACACGTCACCGACCAGAGCAGGATCTTGATCTGCCTTGATCTTGAAGTGTCCATACAGCGCGTTATCTATCAGCCGTTGGTAAATCTGCGGAGCATTCTTTAGGCCGAACGGTATTGCTTTTTGCTTGTCGAGCCAATTCTGTTCATGTTTTGATACCTCGTTCTGTTACAAACCTACAGCGCCTTGTCAACTCTTGTGTCAGCGAATACCTAAGCGATTTCTGAAGCAAACGTACGGAACCAAAATTTCTGAGCCCAAGAAAGCAAAGGCAGTAGACCCCGTTGATATTTACGCACTCTTAGATGTACGCTTAAATTTTCTCTTGTTGCTAAACACATATAATTATTCACTCTCGTTTATAATGCTAATACGACATATTTATATGTCTGCTACAGTCTTATGCTTGCAATCGCGGCTACATGACGACTGGCAAAGGAGGCATGGATACATAGCGAGCAGCTCGCAACATTTTGCGCCAATACGTAAATGGTCAGCTACTGTGTTGCCACCCTCCGCCAAATATCTCGGACCCACAATATTTTACATCCACGAGCTGGCAAAACCAAGTCTTCCAACCTTGTGGAGGCAGCTGCCTCAGGTAACACCAAAGACAGTGCTGGCGAGGAGGCTAGTCCGTCGCCAGAGCTAGATGCGAAGGAAGAAAGTTTGAATTTTGACACCATCGTCCAAGCCAAACATGTGGTGAGCAAGGGGCTAAAAATCATGGTCGTAAAGGACAAAACTGTCGTGATAAAAATCCGTACAAGGCCTCCGACTTGCCTGGTGGTTTCACTGGTGTTCGTATTAATTCGGGTGTCAAAAGAAACCACAGAACGTGGTTAATTCTTCTGTGTCGTCTGCAATTTGAAAGTTCATTTCAATTGCGCCCAAGTTATATCATCGAACGAAGATAAAAGAACCATTTAAGGAACGACCCACAGATTAGATCACTACAGTTCCTTCTTTTAATTTTGACGGGCAGTCACCTTTTGCCAGTTATTTCCATTTTTCTCAACAGCCACACGTCACGGAGATTTTTGTCCTGGAGACCGAGAAAGGTCTTCGCGTTTGTGGGATTGGAATCACACAGACAGCGAGGACCATCTTCTCCAAATCGAGCTGGAACACGTACTTTTCTTGCAGCTGTTTAGCGCCGCTTCGTGGCCGTCGACAACGGTTGTAGCTTCTTCGATCATCTGCTTGTTAATCTTCTCTAGGGCGGCGGCAATGGCGAACCAAGCGGCACGTGACTTCAGCATAACCTACCAATTCTTCGTCACGCCCACGAGTTGTACCTGCGCCGCCAGCGTTTCTTTCCACTGGAGATCCCACGGCGCTCTCGGAATCGTCTCCAGGCGTGCGCTGCCCTTCGTCCGGAGACTCGCCATCAGCGTCGTCTGGATCACACTGGGTTGTTGCAGAAGCTCCACTGGATGATCGCGCGTGTGCACCAGTGGCAGTCTGGCCATCGGATACTTCGCGTAGCTTTTCGTATGTTTCTAACGTACACAATTCCGACAATCAGTTCCGTTTCTTTCGCGTGTGATTTTTTTTACCGAAATATTGGCGTCTTAAACATCATCTGTTGCCGTGAAGCACTGCTTATCAGCGTCCCACCCGATTCCGCTTTCATCACAAAGCTTGTCGTACATCTTGTAGAGAGTTTTGAGGGTCTAGGATAACAGTTGCTAGTCGTCAGACACAATGCCACAAGCCTATCCAAACCTGGGGAATTGCGCTCTTGACTTGAGAGGCGTTGTAGTCCTTTTGGAACTTGATGTTGATGGCACGTCTAATTTGCTCGAGACCGACAGGTTTGAAGCCATTGTCACCGTAGTTCCCGGCGCGCTTTTCCGCGAGCAGCAGGTCCGCCGCCTCGTACAGCATCAGGTCGTTCCAATCGGCGCGCTCCCTCGACGTGTCGAAAAATTTGCTCGGTTACCCGCGCTGGTTGCCGTTGGTTGCCGATGCGTTGTGGATTGAGATTTTTCCTTCTCAGACCAAGCGCAAACTCTCGTTCGCCGGCAATATCACCCAAAATTTAGACCCATATATTGTTATATCCCAGGTGTGTGATATTGGGTTATGAAATACAAAGTATCATGAAAACCGAAACAACTAAAAAATCACGAGTGTGGAGAAAAAGCCAAATATCACGCGAATATCATGATTTTGGGGGACAGCCAAACGGGCCCTTAACACTTTATTGTAGCTAATAGTTTTTTAAACTTACAGTGGTCGACAGCATCGAGGACATTTTTCTTGATAACTTTTTTTTGATATTTTGTTGTTTCATTTTAAAATTTTCAGGATACCTGTCGAGTTCAAATTACCGTATACCATATGTCTTAGCCGACACACACGGAAACAGTAAAGGCCTGCACATGCTGATGATTTGTCTTAGAATGTTTTTGAATAGTTTAAATAAGAAAATAGGCAATAGATTTCGGACAAAACGACAAATCTGGGCAACTTGAAGGTCACCATGATGATCAGAAAGGGGTTTACACTGCCACCCCATCCAGATCGTTAATATGTAGGTGGCTTGTGGCCTCCGTTTTCACTGTGTTTTATTTGGCCGCGTGCCATCGATTTGACAATTGCGCGATGTCCACTCAAATGTGTCACATTGATTTTTTTGTATCCCTTACCCAAAACTGATCGGCTGTGATTGGCTGAGAGTTTGTGTTGGTTATAACAATTTGTATGAAATGACAGATGTTATACGGTACTCCATATGTGGCGATTTTAGGAGCTATGCGCTTGAAACTCGCTGCAGAACTTAGGGAAAAGTTCACCTCTGTTTGAGTCACCTCGGTTAGAGGCTCCTAACCGATGGGCCAACCAAGTTAAAGAAGACACACCGACCTTTCATAAAAAATGTGATATGGGTGAGCAAAACAGTGTCATCCATGTCTGTGTGTTTTGGGTGAAAATTCCTGTATAATTTTATAACCAAGGATCTGTTGACTCAACCGACCTCTTCGAGGTCAGTTGAGCCAACCGAGATGGTGACGATCATCTGACCAATCAGATGCCTCCATTTTTCAACCGAGCTGTTCCAGAACAGAGGTGAACTTTGCCCTTAATAATGACTGAAGCCTCCTAACGTGAAGCCACCACGATTTGAACTACAAGAAACATATACTGTAATACATTATATTTATAATATATGTAGAGTGACCAATAAAATGGGCTAAAAACGGGTATTTGCTTCCGTAGGCAAATTAATTTGAAGCATATGATTTGTCGAATTTACCCAAACACAGTAACCGGATTGGCTGTTACTGGTATGGGAGTTTCGTTACATGACTAGCCCCTAATAGTGGGTATAAAAAAGGGATTTTTTGGTCAGCGTTTCCTTTTTAATCTCTACGCACTCTTATCTACATTTTGGTGAAAAAAATGGGGGGTTGAAAAATGTCCTCGACAATGTAAATAGACTACGGTCAAAAATAGCGTATAACAGCTTTAACGTGAATGCAGGAAAAAGGTCGGAATAAACTCGAACCTTGTATTAAATACCGCCATGAGCGCTCAGGGAGTTGGCATGACAGAGCAATTAATAATGAACGTAGGTAATCTGTTTCATTTCAAAACGAAACGGGAAGTAATGCTGACTTTTTGAACATGGTATAGAATCTTGGGGTGACGGAAGAGAAAAACCATTTCAGTCGAGTTTTTAGATCTAATTGGTGGACTGCAGGTATTCCAATCGGATGCTGTCATGCGCCTATCGTCAAGCATTTGCTGTCGAACTTTAACCACTTGCTTCGAATTATTTGCAGCTTTATTGGAATCATGATACTTTGCAGCGTTAACTTGTGTGTGAAGACTCTGATACAGTTTTTGGGACTAGTACTCGATCTGAAAGCAGGAGAGGAACAAGTTCATGAAAAAGGGAGCGATCTTCCAGATTTACGAGGGTTGGAGCATTTCCAGCCTTATCGTCTCGATGTCCAACACGATCAATGATGTCGGTGATTTGCGAGGAAAATCGTACACGACGATGTGTCATCGTTCAATAAATCCATCCATCCCTCGATTCAACACATTGGTCAATACGCGAACTGACAGCTCTACCTTCACAAACGTTTCTTGCAGATAAAGTCGTTCGTACTGTGATTCCTCTGCATCAATTGCCGCGGCGGTCCCACTGCGTTTTTCAATCGCTTCTGCTAGTAACGTGACACCATGTTTCATTCCTACAAAGACAAGCTAGAAGTAGGCAACCGTCACAAAAAATGCAAGCATGTGAAGGTCGTGGGTAACGCCCCGATGATTCCTTTTAGAAAGTCAAATACCATCGGATATGTTGCTGAAGGTTTGGGTTGAAGGATGTACAGTATACACAACGCTTTCGCTTGGTCTCACCAGAAAATTCCTGGGACTGTACCGTCCAATTGGTACCTACGTAGTCCTTCGGATTGTGCTACTGTACATGTATTACACAAAATGGAAAAGACTGACTTGATGGGAAGAAAAGTTTCAGGAGGACATGCGCTAATACAATATTACAGTACTGCAAGTAATAAAAAACAGTAATATTCGAATGCCTAGAATACATGTACCATTGAGTCTTGATGTAACATTACTGTTACAATGACAGCGATACAGCTGTTTAACGGTTTATCGCCGGAAGACCTAAAAAGCTATACAGAATACAGTAATACCGATAGCGAATTCTTAATGGATACTTCAACAAAAAACAAAGCACTACCGTATTTCGTAGAACTGGATGGGATGGTGCTTCTGTTCGCAGTGAAAAAGACACTTCGGTTACGAAAGACTTCAGTATTCCTGCCGGCTGCTGGTTGGATATACATTATCTGATTTTTTCGGTTGAACTGTAGAGATGCAGAATAAGTTTATCGTGGAACAAGCAAACTCACATGCGCGAGGTGGACAGTTTGCCCGCTCGATTCTTTTCTACAATAAAAGATACATTGTTTCTTATTGTTCGTTTTGAGACGAAAAACATGCAATGTTATCGAAAGTAATAAAAGGTTTAACCACCATACACACGAGAATCAATCTCAAGCCGTGGGCTATGAGGACAATGCATTTCTGATGAAGCAGCAAAAGTCGCGTACCGACACCTGCGCCTGTAAACGCTTCAATACCAAAGTTCAAAAAGTCCTTGATGCAAATCAACAGTGATATTCCCAACGAATGGAGTTTAATGCATTGGGATGCCGATAAGGCGACAATAGTGCCACTCTGCATCCTATTACCGGTAACTACTTATGAAAGCAAATCTCCTTGATATGGTGCCGTCGAGTCGAGTAAACGATACTGACGTCTCGCCAGGTCCACTGTTTCCTTTTCCTTCACACGCGAACCAGACCATTTGAGCTCAAGTCGAGTCGATAATAGGATGATGATGGACCTGTCGCCTGCAGATCAAGAGCATTGCCAAGATTTAACCACGCAATTGCTCGATCGAACTTTGTTCGAGTGCGAAGATCTTGGAGCGGAAAGAATTAACTCTGGCTTCCATAGTCGTCTCGGTAACCAACGATGGAAAAAACTGCAGTCCCATCCTGACATTACCTTGTACGCTGATCGAGACCCTGGTGGGACATGGCTTCCAGTCATGCATCGTGAAGACTGGGAGCACCCCGTCGCTGTGATTGCAGTTGGAGAGATGAAATGTTCCATAAACGATGTCTTACTCGCTCTGGTGACACCTGATGCTGCCACTCAAAGGATGCGAAGTGTGCTTCGAGATCAAAGTCCAGGAACAAATTGCGAGCACCAATCAATTGTAAGCCCTACCACTGCCGCTCCCTTTCAAAATCTTGCAGTCTCTCGATTCGTAAATACCTACAATTGGCCCTTTACGATGTTTGTTGGTCCTCGAGAATTGGTACTGGTATATGCCACAGGGGAAGTTTTTTCTTCAAATGGAATGCGCTGTGGCTATGAATTAATCCAGTCCGTTGCGCTGCAACATACATATCCTCTATCCTCATCATTGCCCCGAACTCAAGTGATCGAAGCACGAGTGTTTTGGGAACTCTCTGACGGATCTGTGAATATCTATAGCAAATTTATAATTGACGCAAAAAACCATCTATCGGGGTCAGTTAGACAAGGCATTCTTTGTCGGGCTGTAATGAGCTTTTGGAAGTTCATTCCACGCAGTATTGAGCAGAAAAAACTGCGATTCTGTATGAAGAATCGAAAGTCTGTAGCACATGAACTACAGCGCTCGCCTCGATTACTTGGTTGTGCTGGATGTGGCATTATTACACAAAAGTCTCAGAGCATAAATACTGGAAACGCTGAAAATTCTGCGTTAGAAAATCGATGTGAGATTTGTTGTCTGTGGTTGTGCGGAAACGCCTATTGTCGTCCCTCTTGTCAGCTCAAGATGCTTTTCAGCAGCGACACAAAGACGTACGAACAAAAAGTGCTGCTTTGTTCCCGTTGTATTGTCTTCATGAGGGACCAATGTTCTGTTGATGTCGCCCGTTCCGAGCTGTTGGAAATGCAGAAAACACGTCTAACAAATTAGGAGCAATTATTAACTGAGTTTTATGTGTAGGTTGCGTAAAATACTGTTTGCAAGAAAATGTTGTGGGCCACATACATGTGCGAATACATTACAAAGTCACTGTTTCATCGATTACTTTGACGTATTTTACATTTAATACTTTTGAAACTGGTGAAATTCGTAGTAACAGTAGAAACTTAGTAGTAAAATGTAGTCTAATTAGTCTTAACTATTAGAGCGTTGTCCAAACGCCAAAACCACCTGGGTTTTGGTTCCAAGAAACCCAGCCAGCTGATGTCCAAGTAAGTTTCCAGGTTTTATCGAATTTTGTAGGTCTTGTATCCATCTATTGTTTTTTACAGGTCAGTTGTTTGTTTTGACTTTTTGGAATCGGGGCGACGAGGGATAACCACCAGCACGAAAAAATCAGGATGGGTATCATCCACGCACATTAGAACACTCATCACAATACGAAGCAATTGTTGAAATCTTGAACTAAGTGGAACAGTATTACGCGAACACATTCTGCTGCTCTTCGTCCACAGTCGCTTCCTCGTCCGCCACGTCAAGGGCGCTAAAGTTCATAAAGTGCGTCTTGCGATGAATTTCGTGGTAAAATTCCTTTGGATTGCCCAGTTTGAGATCATATTTCATGCTCGTATGGTGCTTCACGCCCATAAAATTGTAGTTCCACGCGTCTTCTTCAGGCATCATGTAAAAGCCGAGGAATCGATCCGACAAAAGCATCTATATTTTTTATTATGAGTCGGAATAAAGACCGCGGGATTCGCACCGCTCTCCTTGTTCTGACGACCCCATTCGTAGCCAGCGGGCGTTAGTTTGTAAGATGTCAAAGAGCATGGACCAAGAGTGAAGCTGAAAGTGATGATAATACTCCCATGGCGTGTTTTCCGACATGATTTTTTGAATGAAACGTGACATCCTGCGGCAAACTCTGCAGTTCTATCGGCTGCGTGTGAATCCAACGGATTGCTTCCATGCTTTTAAAGTACTCGTGATCTGGCATGTGCAGCGGAATCGTTACGCTCTGGTGCGTACCCAGCTGCGGCGGTATCAGGATACAGCGATTTCTTTCACTTGCGGATTTCCGGGGGTTATAGGAGCCCGCATATTTGCTTCCGCAAGTCTGACATGGTAATAAACTTGTTAAGCACATTCTTGGGAAAGACGTACGTGAACCCCGTCTCCTTGATGCCATCTGAAGACATATAAATGTGGTTCGTGCGCAAGTGTAAGTTTGTTGATGGCACGTACTCGCCAATCGGTTTTCGACGCGAACAAGTGCTGCTCATATTGACTCGTTGTGGTCACCACCATTTCATCGCCATGTTTTTTCACAGTCTTTGTAGTCCCCAAGGTAAGTTGACTCTGTCCTCGAGCTTGTTGCTCAATTTCGGCAACTTGCTACCGCTGTAACGGTGGCACCGAGATCTCCATACCGAGAATAATATCCTGGTGAATTCTCTTCGCTATTCTGCGCCAAGGGTACCTCGATGGCTCTCGTTTGAACGGCCTAAATTTGCCGTACCCCCAACAATAACCAGCTGATAGCTCCCAAAACCACCCCCGGAGGGTGGTTCTCGAAAACCAGCACAATCGGTCGGCTGAGTCTACGCATGCAACATTCGCGTCACACGCGGTAAATAACCAGGTACCAAAATCCAGGTGGTTTTGGCGCTTGGACAACGCTCTTAGCTACAATGAACATATGAAATCTAGAATGTAAGCGAGGCTCAGCTATCATGGATTGCGGGTACTCCGTCAATCCAGGTCTTGGTCCGAGCCAGCATCAAGCCGGCTGGACCGGTCACTTCCATCACCTTGGCCGTGACGACTGAGATGATCCATGTTATGTAAAGCTCACCTTATGTACCCGTCAGCACTGGTGGTTACGCTCTCTTGGTAGACTCTAGGGCGAAAAGTTAATAGTCTGTAAAATAGGTGGACGACGGTTAGGACTAGGGCTGCTCCTGCGGAAATCTTCACCGGGGAGCAGGCAGACGTTATACTTGAAATTTGTATACCGCAAAGGATGGACCGAGAATAATGGATCGACCAGCTTAACAAAAGATAACAAAGGGGTTAATCCAATCTTATGTGTAATTAGTGAATCCAAATAATACTCCACAATCTTCCACAGTAAGCCCAAACTTCACCACACTTACCATTATAACTAAACCGTGTTCCAAACACGGGCGACTTGACTTGAACATAGGTTTCACAGTGACTCCCGGTATGGGAACTTCCGTTGGGTTCTTTTCAACCTTCCCCGGGTAAACTAATAGCAGCTAGAGGGGGCTTTGCTAGCCCTCTGCTGTGAATCAATGATGAATTGCGTCTTAGAAAGCGAAACGTATATTTCCTCTGCCCAGATTGAAAATGTGCACTCGTTTTTTTTATTTTAGGTGAAAACATCTGATTGGACAATTGTGGCAGACTTGATGGCCATCTAATTCTTGGCGCGAGATTTTTATAATATGGTATTCTAGAAAATATTCGCGCCAAGCGTGACCATTTCAATTTTTGCAAACAAATTATGCGTGGTAAGCGTGTCTTGGGCGTAAACGTGGCATTCCCTTACGTGAGACTTGAGATAGGTAAAAGTTGATTTATCGGCATAAACTCACTCTATCGTTCTTGACGTTAAAAGCTAGAGACGGACAGAAAATGACAGGATTTTATTTTTGGTGGAGGACAGGCGCATGCGACTATGGCGAAGTCGTGAAGTATCTAACGATGTCTGTTGCCGTTTTTAGCGAATGGACAATGCGACTCATGACATTTCAAGGAGAGAACAAGCGCCACGAGCAGTTAACGCTCGCAAAAATAAGGTAAGTTTGTATACTCTTGTGTTTAAAATAAGAAATCTATAAATTTAATGGGTTTGAATATGTTTCTTTTCGCCATGACAGACGTGCAAGTAGTCATCGTGCTTGTGGTGATTCAAAGTAGTGGATTAGCTAGCGATGTCTGTTATCAATATCTAACGACGTCTGTTCCCTTTTTTCAGGGAAGAAAAAGCGGCACGAGCAGTTAACGCTCGCAAAAATAAGGCAAGTTTGTATACTTATGTTTTTAAAATAAGAATGTTATAAATTGAATGGGTTTGAATATGCTTGTTTTCGTCATGACAGGCGCGCAAGTTATACGGCATGATCATTGCTCTGGTGGTGATTCTCTTTGTCGTACTGGTGGTTCCAGGTTCCAAATAAATCGAGAAAGGCAGTTTGCAGTAGTTGCCAGCAGAGATGAAGCCATAGCTAGCAAATGGTTCTTTGCTTTTTACATTAGCGGTCATGTTTCTCCAAGGAATGAATGTACACTTTAGATACTTTAGACATTTATTGCGACTAAAACGGTTAGACATGGCTGTCGAGGGTAGCTATTGTTAGCCTCACTTGAAAAGCGATGTGTTAAAATTCGTAAATATAAACTTAATTGAATAGGTACATACGAATAAAATAACCATCATTCCTTAAATGTCTTCCTATTGGCCAAAAACAAAATGGAGCTCTTGAAATCCCAGTGTTTTGTTACCCGCCGTGTAGTTGCGAAAAGCTTTATAACGTGGTTTCAATAGCAGAATCGCGTAGACGAGATTGTGGCCTTTCCAAATACCCCGTTTTCGGGTAATATCGCTGTGTCAGCTACGATTTAGGAAACGTTTAGTGAAGGTTACGAAGCAATGCTTGCTTCAAGTGTGATTTTGATCGCAAAACGTAGCAAATTCCTTCATAAAAAATCCAGCTCGTTCCACCACGATTCGACCACAAAGACACGCCCAAGGATGAGCTAGAGTAAGACATGGCCAAGCGTGCCGAAGCTGGAGAATCTGTAGCTCCTGATGCAGCATAAGCCGAGCCTCTATCTTGCGGTTCGGCTCTGGACGGAGCATTTGGTTCTAGCATATACGTTCCGCCTAGTATTCGTGGTCGTTTCGGTGCTGCAGGTGGTGACGCTGGTGGTGACAATGTACGAGACGACAGCGCGACACTACGTGTGACTAACCTATTGACGGACAGTCACGAGGATGATTTGAAAGAGATTTTCCGAGTAATTGGATTCGTTTCCCGCGTATACTTGGCCAAAGACCGTGAAACCTACCAGTCACGTGGCTTCGAAAAAAATAATGTACCGTGAGGACACTGAGAAAAAGATAAACAAGTTTCACGGCTATGGTTACGAACATTTAATTCTCAAATCCTAATGCGTCCATAGGAGTGGTGCGACGGCTCTCGGAAATATTCGAACTAGTAGAGAATAAAGCGCGGCTAAAAAAATGGTACGCTCTTGCACAATAAGATGAGTTAAAGTTGGCGAGAAGACGGTCGCCGAGCTGCTGCGGGGTGGTGCGAAGCTTGACGTGGCAAATGATAATGGGGTGACGCCATTGATGCTAGCGTGCCTCATCAACAAGCCTGTGGTGGTAATAGAGCTGCTAGAAGGTGGAGCACACCACCACTACACATTTGTGGACGAGGAGAAACAGCCTGAAGATTAATTAACAGTCTGGTAACAATGTAATATTGCTAATACAGATGCCCTACCTTAATTGTCTCCTTTACATATATCGGCGCTGACAATGCTTCTTCTTGATGCATTCATCCCTAAACACACTGCTGTGCGATTTTTGCTTGCGACTGCCTCGCATATACATTCGGGGATGTACCACACCCCTGGACATTTTATTTCCCTACCAAAAGGCTGAGTTGTTCAGTGGTGCACATGTCGGTCAATAAACGGCCCGCACAAATCGTCCGAAACAGATGACGTACCAAGATTCTACAGTCACGACCACAGCAGCGAGTATTTTAGGCACCACGACATTGATAATACACAATGGAAAAGAGTTTCCATCCGCGACGCAGCATGTCGCTACATCAAAGACTTTGCCTTGAGTCAGAAAAAGCGCGCAGTTGTAGACGCCAAGTTAAGTGAAGGAAACAACTTTACGATTCGTTGTGACAGCAAGACACAATGCACGTTCTACGTCAAAATTAGCAAATCCAAAGCCTCGGGAGCCAAATGCTTACGAATTACGTCGTATAACTTAAAAAACGAAGGATGTCCTCGCGGTGACTGGTAGGTTTCACGGTCCTTAGCCAAGTATACGCGGGAAACAAATCCAATTACTCTGAAAATCTCTTTCAAATCATCCTCATGACTGTCCGTCGATAGGTTAGTCACTCGTAGTGTCGCACTGTCGTCTGCGCGGGTCACGTTAGACCAAGTTGTCCGGTTTAGTGTGACCACGTCAGCCGTAACTGCCCAACCTAAAATTTCCGCGTTGGCGCTTATATCGGAGATCAAGGCGACAACTAATGGTGTTCCGGTGCCAAAGTGTATGGCTTACAGAGCCCGCGATGCTGTAGGGAGAGTGGAGGAGGGTTCTGGTAGTGTTTCTAAAGGCTTTGTGTCACTAGAGTCTTTGCTACTGGTCTACAGTGCGAAGAATGGTGGTGCTTTCACAAGTACCGAGTTTGACAACGACGGGCATTTTGTTCGAGCATTTTTGTCTCACCCCTATGTGCGGCAACATTGTGAAGCGGCCAGAACGATTTTGGCATCGACGGGACGTTCGCAAAGCATGGTCATTATCCAAGTACCATGCTCATTCTTATCGGCCGTGATGGAAACAACAAAATGTCGTTCTAGGGGTTGGCATTTGCAAAGGTGATACCAGTGCCAACGCAGAATGGTTCCTCGAATGCTTCTAAAAGGCAGATGTAGATTTCACGATTGCTCCCATCATCGCTGATCAAGGAAATGCCCTTCTGGAAGCTCTCCAGAGTCGTCCTGATGCCGAGGTCCGCTTTTGCACGCGTCATCTAATTGGAAGCGTCAAGCATCGATTTGGAAAGATTGTGACCATCGACAATGAAAGCGACATCTGGGTATTACAAGCGTCGGCGTCAGAGGAGGGATTTAAATCACGGCTGACGGCGCTGACCCTTTTCCACCTCACCGTCGCAGATTACCTGGCAGAAATTGACGCCAAAAAATGGGTTCTGTTCACCGTATTAGAAAAGGCGCGCCTGTATGGCTGGCGCACAACCAATTTCGTCGAGTCTGAGAATGGGGCTGCCATTTCAATTCGCTACATGCATGCGTTCAGCGTTTTCAATCACTATATCGCCAAGTTTATGTCTTCTGTAGCAAAGAGCGACAAAAATGTGCGTACATGGCTCGCAGGGGGAAACCTTGTGACCCTTTATGCGAAGGAGCTTGTTGACGAACGGTTAAGTGAGATTGGATACCAAACGGTACGCAACAGCAGCAAAATCATTGCCTTCGTGCACGACGAATGTGGTTTTCCGCGAATCGTACGTCGCGTCGACGTCTCAAACGGTACGTGTACATGCACATTCATGGATCAGTACGGTATACCTTGTCGTCATTTTCTCGCAACCCTTAAAGAATTTGGCCAGCACTGGTCGATGTTTACTTTTTTGGAGCCATGTTATCGAATCGACAGATATGCCAGCGGATACGAGGCTTCAAAAAACAAGAATATCGAACTTGTTCTGACTGAAGATCTTATCCTGAACACTCAGAGCGTCCCTCCACTAAAATCAATGATTTGTGGACGCAAACGTGTTCACCGATTTCCAAGTCAAAGCGAATCACGACCAAGAAACACGGTAGCAACTGTGCTGCTGAAGGTTTGTGGTTTGCAGTAAATGCAAGATGCGTAGCCATAATTGCAGAACATGTGGAGCGTAGGCTACATTATATCTGCTTGCCGCCCAAAAACGTGTCTATATCGAGCTCTTGTATTTCTTGGTTACCACAGATGCTTCATAGCTGAATATTCCAACTTTTAATGCCTCGAATCAAATACTTTCTACAATCGTTATTATCATCGTCTTTGATCACCGAAACTGGCAATACTCGTAGATATATTTTTGCCCTCATCTTTGTCTTTTTTCCTATCGTAAATATCTACGAGTCATCTAAGGCATACTCGACCTGAGCAACTCATTTGCCAACACTGAGCTCAACTCACTCTTCAACGGAAGCTCATCAATTGTCTTGTTCATTTTATGTGGGTAAACTCAAATCATGTCTTCACTGGAATATCGTAAATTACCTTTACCATACTAAAAATGCAACGCCCTCTTGAGAAGTCCCTCAGTTCGAAAAAAACCGCTCTCTTTACCTCGAAGGTTGATGATTGCATAATCTCTCACAGTAAGTGCAGCATACTTTCCATCTGGTGCGAATCGTCCCATTTGCTCATTGATCTTGTCTCCATTCACCAGCAGCGTAGCCCCCCGTGCACACTCCATTCAATCCTTGTTTTACCAAACGCTTTATTGGTACTATCCCATTCCGATTCATACAGTAGAAGCTCATATCTCCATGGTCGAACAGGTAATGCAAGCTTTTAAAAAAATTATCCGCACGATACCACCTCTCCACTCGAGTTTGGTTTAACTTCTAGTTTCTTCGGCTTTTTCCAATATGGTCCGATATAGATTGTGTTTGAAGTATGTCCGGGGCGGATGCTGTACCGTTGTTTCAGATATTCTTGGATTGCGTGCCGGCAATCGTAACGTAATACTTACGGTGGTAAAGAGTCGTCAAGGCAGTTGGTAATCACCGTCTTGTACTCTAAGTAATTGCGCAATCCAAGCTCCCCATTCTGGTGGCCAATTACCGAATCCTTAAATCCAACAAATGGCGTACACGCGTTACGTCATAGCAATTTACTTACACCGTGCCCTCGCGGATGTCGTTCGAAATCTTGATAGCGTTGCGAATATTCTTAGTCACGATACCGTCGCCCCCAAACCGTAGACGGAGTCGTTGGCACGACTAATAACCTCATATAGGGTTTAAAACTTAGCATTAGACATAACGGAACTAAAATTCTCATCTCGGTCAATGGGCATATCGTCTTTAACGACCGTAGAAACAGTGAGCTCGATGAACAGCCCTTGTTACCGTGATGCTTTCTGCTAGTCCCCAGACGAGCACCCTCTTTCGCACCCTCGTCGATATAATGCATAATATTCTTAAAATGATTGTGCCACCTGTTGTGTGGCGGCGCTGAACGGGTCACCTACAATGCGGGAGGTAGCAGCCTCAACAGACGGGAGCACAAATTCTTCGTAGATACCTTCTTGCGCAAGCCGGCGATACAACGCTGACCTTGGTGCAGAAATAGACTTAGCTGCAACTGCTGAATGGCAAGGTCAATGTCGGCGCCATTCAAGATGATATTTGAACATTTTCCACCGAGCTCAAGCGTCACACGCTTAATATTTCTCACGTGAGATTTGCGCACAATTTGGCAGCCAACTTCTGTGGACCTAGTGAAGGCGACCTTGGCTACGTTCGGATGCTGGGCGATTAACCAGCCAGCATTGGCTCCTGCACCGGATACGCTGTTGATTACTCCTTTGGGAACCCCAGCTTCTGCGATAAGTTCACCAACACGCTAAGTATATAGGGACGTCTGCTCAGCCGGTTTCAGCACAATATTGTTGCCAGCTTAAAGAGCAGGGCCTAGCTTCCACGCCATCATGACCAGCGGAAATTCGATGATTTTGCGCATAAACGCCGACAGGTTCGGGCTTGGTGAAGCAGAGAAAGGAATAAGTGATGGGAATAACGGAGCCGTGAATTATATCATACTAGTCAGCATATTGGCAATAAGTCTTCAGCACTTTTTTTAGCTTTGGTCTTCTCCACTGGTAGCCGTGGCCAAAAAGAGCATACGGACAAAAACTCGGTAAGATCAAATACGGCATACGCAAGGCTTCGTTCTATTTTGACCAGATTGCGAGAAATGTAGATGAGTTGGCATCGGTAGGCTTTGAAGTGGAAATTGATTAATCAAAAAGGGATCGGCGTGTTGGCCCATTACTTGTTCAATTTGAAGAGCTTTATGACCATCGGGACATTCCGGTCGATTTTTATCGTACCCTCTGAGGCACCATGGAAAATAGTGATTTGGGTATTTAATAGGCAAGCTGAAGCTGAAGCTAGAGCAGTTGCAAAAATATGCTAAAACAAAGTGTGCATAAAGCGATCAAGCTTCTTGCAGCATTTTTAGAGTGAAATATTGTACTTCAAAGCAATGGGTTTGTTCGTGTCAGTCGAAGAACCAAATAAACTTAATCGATTTCTTGTGATTCACTCTCCATAGAAACGTCTGAATTTTTTGGATTGACGACCGTCAAGTGTCCATCAATAGTGACTACGAAATTTCCACTTTCTTCGGGATCGTGTAGTTCGTCCAGATCTAAAGCAGCGTACAACCAACACTCATTAGTGCGATAGCAAGAATGAACGTGATATTGCTGACGGCAGCGGCTCCATTCCCTTGAGGCTCATTAAGAAGCCCGTCAGCACTGGAATAAACACCTCGCCCAGGGATGATTAAGTTGTTTTTCGAGTAGCGTGTTGGGCGTGTAACCAATAATGGGGCTACACCACCGTTTGGATATAACCTAACGACCTTGCACCTGGGGAGAAGAAGAGGATGAAATGAAGCTCCAGTTTCACGATCAGCTTTCCGTCGATGAATAAATGGATCAAGCTTTAGCTCCAAACGCCCCACCAGCGTCCAGAACTTGATGGCTTCCTCGTGAATACGCCGTTTGCAAAATTCCCGCGCAGATACTCTGTATGTTGTAGACGTGGACCAACTTTATTAACTTTACTACTGTAGTGTTCGTTTGCAACTGTCAGTGTACCATGAGAAATGCCAAGTAAGGGTTATTGGAGCTGCTATTTTGCCAAAGTAGGGTACTTTATGTTTGGGGGACCCTCATTTGAACTTTATTCACAAACAGCACCCTATTCTGACGTTTGAATCCTAGTTTGGCAACAAACCTGAAAAAGTACCCTATTTTGACAAAAGTCCACAATTATATTATATAATTCATCTATTTGAAAGGGGTTTGCATTGCTAAAATTATATTCTACGCGGTGTATGACTCGACTCATCGCAATGAGCGTTTGGACTATCGGCCAACCAAGAAGCATGAAGAAAAACAGGCTCTTGACAACTGGTGTCGTGGTTCTGGGTAAGTGGTGGCAGATTTAGACGATGCGTTGGACTCGAGGGTGCATAGTACATAGCTCCAATATTTCCCACCCCATGTCATTGCAGACCTGAAACGTTTTCGCATGAGCATTGACTGGCGTCGCTCGATTATTATGACACATGTTAATTCTTGCTATGACGATTTCGTCACGTGGCAACTGAATGAACTGAATGAACGGGGTCACGTTGTACGTGGTAAACGCCCCAATGTTGTTGTTGTTAATTACAGTCTATTTAGTCTTAATTACTATTAGCTGCTACGAATTTTCGAAGAACTATCTGCAAGCTCCTTTCTGATGTAGCTGAGTAGTCCGCTATAGGAAACTTGTCCATTTCGCGCTGATCATCTAGCCGCTCACGTATACTTCCTTGAAAACATTCAAAGCATATTCGCAATTGAATCCCCCGTACTCGAGTGCCCTTCCCCTTGACTCGTACTCTGCGGTGGACTGAAGCTGTTCCATGGCCATCTTCCAAATTTGTCCTGTCTGCTCCCGACATGATCTCTGAATACATTTGAGAACAAGGTCATTTCTCATCTGCCGCAACGCTGTCATCTCCACTGAGCATACTCCCCACCAAATACGCTGGAAATTATCCGCGCACTCATCTGTCTGATCACCACATCGCTTCTTAAGCCTTTCCATTAAACTATCTGAAATAGGAGGTGAATGTCTTGTCATACAATGGCGTTGAAATTGGCTTACTTCGCGTAGCAGAACCCGCTCCCCAAACCAATGACTTATTAATCGTACCCATAAATCTTGAGCTCTTTGGCACCCCCACATGATATGTGAAACCCCTTTCCCCGAAGATGTGCATTCGGAATCAATTGCACATCCCCGCGCCGATATGTATCCATCATAGAAAATATTTAGTTGCATTGTCGCCGCTCGGTATATACTCCATGCTTTGTAGTCGGTAAATGTGTGTTTATGATTCCATAATCATTTCGGCCGTTGTTCCAGCGTCTCTTGGTCTTATGCGCACTTGATCGTCCATTTGTCCACAATTTGACGTAGAGGCCGCGCCACGCAGCATTGATACAACTTCCGAAGGATCGTCTTAACCGGTAACTTACCGGGCGCTTTTTTGGATGCCCCTCAACTTTCCACAGCACCCCGTGCAAATGCGGGTGGGCCGCACAAACCATTCTAAGATCTTGCTCTAGTTCGTTCTAATTGCCTTGTGATTTCCTACTCATCTGAGTGCGGTGTCTGATCCAATATAGCCCGTCCTGTTGCTGCTTGAGATGAATATGGTGCCCTGTCTCCGGAAAGGTTCCTTCTATAGTACCCGGCTGTGCAAGCGGCCAACTGACCTCTGAGAGAAATCCGTCTTGGTGAAACAACGTAATAGGCGGCGGTCGGCCTATACAATCCCCAACGTCAACTCTTGGCGAGCATAGAATGATAACCAGTAACGATCTTGCTACTTTCGCCATTGTGTGCCCCTTCTGGTCCTCCCCCTTAACAATCCATTGAAACTTAGTTCGGCTTGTCCTCTTAATCTGTAGTTCTTGTACATTCAGCCTTGGAATGCGATCATACTCCACACATGGTACTGCGTTACCGGATCCTTCCCTAATCCACGGGTTGTCCCCACGGGTAGGTGCCCCAAAACGTCATAAAATGCTGGGGCATCATCTGATGCCAGTCGTATTTGTCAATGTCCACTTCTAGTGCAACTTCCTCGCCTCGTCTCACCGCTCGGCTCGGGAATTTGACCTGAGGCTCGCATGCAGTTAGGATAAATGGCATGAAGTGTTTTACTTACCTTTCCAAACCGCTCAGTTCCTTTATAGTCGGTCCTAATGCTTGTCTGAGTTTCTCCCGTACCCTCTGTTGTGTAGTCCAGGCGCCTCCGTTCATAGGTAATCTACGGTGTCCCGAAGTAGTTAGCCATTGGTTTGAACTCTTTGTAAGGAATAAGCCGCTCCAATTTCTCCACGCTTGTGGTTGCGGTCAATCGGTTCCAGTCGCTTCCTTGACCAACAAGGAATGTATGACTATAAGGTTCGAAATTAACCCTAAGCCTCCGAAAGATTTTGGTGTATACAGTAGGGCAGGTGATATCTTGTGTCCACTGGGCTCCACTGTCGTTTGGTGCCACCAAATAAAGGGTTTCTGCAGATGAATTAACCGCTGAAGGAAGTCCTGAGGGGGAGCGAACAGTGTCGCTGTGAAGAGAATCGCTGGAATAGCTATGGCATTGAATAACGTAACCCTCCCTGCCACCGATGTTCCGCATTGAGCCGCAGTGAGAAGTCGCCGTTGTACAGCTCTTAGTCTGTCCTCCGAGTTTATTCTCCCTGTGTCGTCAATGCCAATATGGTAACCGAGGTATCTAGTTACCTCTCCCACTTGTAATACCGGTATATTTTTCGACTCCTTGATGACCGGTATGCCCTTCAAAAATATGAAATCACACTTGGCAGGTTGAACTTTCAAACCTGATAAAGTGCCAAAATGTCTGACAATGTTCAATGCTATAGAGGCCTGATGCCCATGTCGAAAAAAAAGGTTGATTCGTCTACAAACGCTGAGGACTTATGCTCAGAGTCCTCCTGTTACTGGAATACCTTGAATCCCGTCGTTTTGCGCAATTGCTATCCCTAGCGGTTCAACTGCAAGTATAAACAGCAGGGGGCCAGAGGACACCCCTGACGAATTCCTGATCGTACTTCCATTACCTCTGATACAGTGCCATCGACGAGGAAGCGAGCCGTCGTTCCTTCATGCAATGATCGCATCAACGTAATAAAACCACTCGAGAAATCATTTTTTTCCAATGTCATCACCAAAAAACCTGTCAACTGTGTCATAAGCCTTTGCAAAATCCAACAAGAGAATACATGGGCTGTCTTCTGGAGACCATCCATCTCAGACTGTGCCCCTTGTAAAATATTCATCATAACCAGACTGCTCTGTCCATGCGTCTGCCATGCACGAACCCCTGCTGGGGGACCCCAATCAGATTCCCCAGGAAAGTTTGTAGTCGAATCGCCAATATTTCGCAAAGATTTTATAACTGGTTTGTAGAAGAGAAATTGGCCTGTAGTTCATTGCGTTTTGAGAGCCACCTTTTTTGCGCAATGGAATTATAATAGCCTCCTTGAAAGAATCCGGTGGTGTCCCTCCGAGCATAAATTCGTTGTAGATGGAAAGAAGGTCTTCCATCAGTTCATCTCCGAAGTCTTTGAAGGATTCATTGTTTAAGCCGCCCGGACCTCCTGCTTTCCGGCTTTCTAGCAACCGTATAGCACAAGTAATTTCCTCGGCTGTGATAGGGGCCTTCAATTGCTCATTTTCCGTTACTTTCTCTATGTTGTCAAAATTGACAAATTCGTCGAACTCTGAGTCTAGAAGGTCCTTACTCACGGATCTATGGCTGTGCCCTAGTACCTGCTTCCATACCATCGCGAACTTATCTGGGATATTTAAATCTGCCGTGATACCTACCTGTTTTTCCATGTTAATGTTCGATACCCTTTGCTCTCTTTCCCTGATGGCCGTCCGTCGAAAAAGCTAGCGGTAATCGTCTACTGATCGTCGTAATACCAGTCCTCGTCTCCACCTGTTTTGTCTCATGAGTTCATTTCAGTGGATCTGACCCATCTGCGATCTGTCAGTGCATGTTCCATAGAGACCTTGTCGTAACGTTCATGCCTTTCTTCTGCGTTGCTGAGCCTCCCGCTTTCTCACCGTCTGAATGGCTTTTATCAATTTTTGCATGTACGAGTCCCAGGTTCCTGCTATTACCGTGGCCACCACTCGATGCTCTTCTTGTTCGTCCCGAATCTCCTCTCTTAGCTTCTGATTTCTCCAGCGTTTGATTTGACACGTGATTCGATTTTTTCTTGCCCTGTCTGCGGTGTTCCTTCTCGGTGGGAGTAAAGAAATTTCTACTTGTTCGTGGTCCGACTGCACGGCCGGGTGAGAAAACTTCACCTCTTGTATCCACCCGTAATAATGCCCTGAAATATAAAAACGATCCAGACGATTCGCCGTCGCACCCCGCCAAAACGTGAACTCTGGTACAATCTGGCGATTCTCCAAGTCTCATGAGGAAAGCTGTGCAGCTGAAGCATCAATCAGATTACATCTTTCTATCAGACACGATAATTCTGGGCTCTCTGATCTCCAGCTGGCAGCCTTTGTTGGTCTCCCTCGTCGATCTAACAGTGGCGATTCTACACAGTTAAATCGCCGGCTACCATTACCTTGTCCAATGCGGTCAAATTCCACTTGTCTTACCTTGTGAAAAAAAGCAGCCCTGTTAGTAGCAAGATCAGACGGTGCATAAATGTTTATAATTCTCCAATCCCTATACACCACTGCCATAACTCTTTTCGTCCATAACTTCCTTTGCCAAGGCCGCATGAAATCCACCGCCTCCGGGAAAATTAGAATTCCCACTACCCCAGTGCGCGTCGTCCCGGCCCTCCAAAGAGTCATCCTTGTATTAGTATGATTGTATCCCCACACTCGTTTCCATGTGGCGGACACAATACCCGCTTCTTCTTCTTCTAAAACGATGTGTGTTTCCTGCAGTAAGATGCAGACCGGTCCCTTTTGGGTAAATGTCTCCACGCCTGAAGCCATTCCTGTCTTATGCTTTCTGGGAAGCCCTCACGTTCTGTATAATAGTTGAAACTTTCTCGGACGATCTGCTGTTTGCCGGCTTATTAGAACTCCATTCCTATACATCAGCTACCTTTTCATGACAATACGCATCCATGGTGTCCATAATTTCCTGGGCCTTTTTTAAATCTCGTGCGTTGCCCTTAATATAAAGCAAGTGGATGCTCTTGCGTGCCCCCCCGGGTAGTCATTGCTCACTCCCCCCTTTCCGTGTTCCTCCACACTTTGGGACTTTAAGAAGCAATCAATTTCTTTTCAAACCTTCGTGCCATCCTTAAGGAGTCTTCTAATCAGCACTTTGTACCCAGGTGACTGTTGCATGCTCACTTCCTGTCGCCATAACTTGACTCCAGGGATGCTGCGAGCTGAGTGCCATAAGCGTGCGCACATATCGCAATCCGAACGAAATAGTTCTTTCTATGTGGGTCACAGAGCTTCCAGAGGGGGTCTCCACCATACTTGTGTTTACGTTATCGTCTCCATGCTTGGCCAATATGCCTAATCGCATCCTTTAGCACCTCGTCTTCAACCATTGCTATTTGTTGTTCTCATTGAAGAAAATCACCGGGTTTCAAACCCTCGGTCTTCCTCTGTTGCACTTCCTTGATCATCTTCATCCAACATTCTCTATACCATGGTTTTGTAATCTCAACCATGATACCATAGACGCTCCAAAATTTTGAACGGGTGACTAAATGTTTCCAAGCGTCGAGTAATCGCCGTCCCATATGTCTTGGCTGCCAGGATCCACGTACTTGGTGAAGCATCCACGAGTGGAAATCTGGAACCATGTTTATTTTCCCACACTGATGCCATTAAATTCCATACTTATACCAAGGTTTTTGCTGAATCCGACGCTTCCTCCATCTTGACGTTCTGGTCTGCTGCGATGAACTCATCTATCAACTCTCTTGTGACCGGAACTGCCACCTTGTCCGTCTGTGCCCCCTCGGAGTCGTAAGTTTCCGTGATCGCCCTTTTCTTCAGAAGGCGCATCGTTTCCGAATTTTGGTTACGATCATCATTTCCTTCCTTACCTGTGCCGTCGGCAGGGTTATGGGAAGCCTCGGAATGAAGGCGTTCAGGTCTCCTATTGGTAGGCATATACTCCGAGTCCTGACTGGACCTGTTGTCATCTTCCACCTTCTCTACTTGTCCTTCCTCTAACAGTAAAATGATATTCGTAAAGTTAAACCAATTTAACAATACATGTTCCTCGATATCGAGCGTATCCGCTAAGAAGGACACTTCTGCCGCATCAGTCAGATCCACTTGGAGTAGCCGCCGTCGATCCTCCATCGACAGCTACGAAACCGTGGCCACAATTTTTTTTTTTGATAAAATCTCTAGCGACCTCACCCCGCATCCCCAGGAGCCGATCTATCTGTGCGTGATACACGTACCTCACTTCCTTATTTTCGTCGCCCTACGATCTCCTGCCCCTTGCACTGCTAGCTCAGAGCTTGCCGTGCTCCTGACTGGAGTAAACAACCAATTCGGATGTTCCAGTCCCGTTGGTCCCTACCTCCGCTGATAAACCCGCATCATCCATGTCGATGTCTTGTGAAGTCGTTCTCCTTAACTCCTAATTAGGACTGGCCCTCCATCCATGTATATACGCATGATAGCGCTCTTGTTCATAATGTAGCATGAGTGGTAACCCAGTACAATCCCCCTTTGCCGCTCCTTTTCTCTCCCGCACCAGTTGTACACAACGACTCAATGTGATGGGAAATTCTCCGCATGTGGCGTACTGTTTGCGCAGGTGGATACTCGTTTCTGGAACGCAGTGAATAGCCCCTGCCGTACCGCTGATAGGATCCTTACTAATCACAATGATTTCCCTTTGGAGTAGGATACCTATACAAGAGAGCGTATCATTACTCCCCCATACCTTTTTACTTACCGTATTCGCTAAGCCCGACGGGCTGTTTGCAAAGTCCTTCAGATACTCCTTAAAAGCTATTTCAAACTGTTTGGCCGAGATTAGATCGTACCCTCTTCTAAGACTTCGTAGTGTTTGCTTCCTATAATACCCGCTGGGAATTTCTGCGAAAAATCCATTAACCCTCTCGCTATACACCGCTTTTGGAGCGCTGTCGTCGCTTGTTCCAATAAATCTGGCCAGTGAACCATGTCCGAATTGTATAATGCTTGAGTGATCCCATAAACTTGACAATTTCCAGAAGGTGGGGTAGGGACGCTTCGCAGCTCCATCGCAATGAGCGCATCGGTTAAGTCCAGATCTGGATCCAACGATGGTAGAAACTTCTCCCACGGGAACAGGTCAACCGTACCCTCTCGCTGTTGAACTGTCTCATGAATTTCCTCCAATCGCCGTTTGCTCTGTGACTCAACAATGAGTAAATTAGTATTTTCCCGTTGTCTGTCCGATGGCGCTGGGTTTATCTGTTTTGACCATGAGTTGTTTCTGGCTGTCTTTTTTTGTCCGTCTTTCGGTGTCGGTTCCTCCTCCGGTTCTGTCCCCTGCTCGTTATGCTCGTGCGACTCTTCCGTGGTTGATTCCCTGGCGCATGAGTGTTGTTTATTTTCTACCGTTTCTACGTTCTTACCTATTCTTTCACCTTTTTTCTGTGACTTTTACTTTTTCCTGACTCAGATTGTTTTGCACATGTAATCCTATTGATGCATCTTTTTTTCTGGCTTGTTGCCCCTTCGTTGTTCTGGTGACTGTGTCCATTCATTTTAGTCCTGTCGATTGTCCGTTTTCTCTGAAGGCCCTACTCATAATCCTTTCCTGCCCGAATCCCATCTCCGTCGTGATTGCCGGGAAAACTTTGATCCTTCTTCTGGGTTGCCCCAGCTTCCTCCTGACTTTTGTCTAGCTGGCGGTCTTGACTTTTCTTCAGATCCCGTTTTTCATCGTATACTAAGCAGTTTTCCCGCACTTCCTTTTTCAGAGCGTCCATACTCGCCAACGTCGATTCTGGCTCCTCGATTGCCTCAACCGCCTCCACCAAAACTACGATACAGTGTCCCGTGACGAGTTTGTGTTGCGTTATGGTGCATCCACGAATTTGATGGCCGGGTTCCCCACACCTCAATCAGTTCCTGCGTCCTCGGGACCCCGGATGTTCCATCGTTAGCGTGGTACCACATCATACAATTCGACGCACTTCCACCAAAGCTTTCGCGCACCCTCATGTCTCCACTATGATACTCCAGTCCAAAGACGTCGCCAATAAAGGGCCTCCCTGATCCAGCTCTTCAAAGAAGAATTCCACCGGGATTATTGATTTAAAAAAACCGTGAAACTTCATTATATCAATATAACTGGTTACGTTTCGCACCGTTATGACATAATCCGAGTTGAAACCCACTCCATTACTTTCTCGTGTGTCTTGTCGGTCCCATCCAAGTTTGTCCTTGGACTCGTTATCGTGCGCGTTACGCAGACCATGTACCAGTTTGTGGTACGGAACGTTTACATCCACAAAACGCTTTGCAATTGCCCTGGTCAGAAACGCGAAGGTGAGACAGTGTTGGGATGGTGAGTATCGGATTGCTTTCACCTCCGCTAACATCTCCCATATTTTTTTACTTTCTAGCCCACGGGCCGTTGCCACCGTGGCAATGCTTTCTTGGATACTTTTCGTGCTTTGAAAAGCTTTCTTAATCCGCCCCTCTCTGGTTTGATCCATGATTAGGCTTCCTTCTACTTGTACTCTAATCATGATTATTAGGCGTAGCCGATCGTCCGACGTCATTATCTGTCGCAGAAACTGAGGGAGAGTTCATGTCAAGATCGTACCTTCTGCTAATCCTTGGACTATTTTCCATTCCTTAGCACTACCATAACGAACGTTTTTGCCTCTATGACCATGCCGCTCCTTGTGACACACCTCTGTGATAGCCTCGATCTGCACCTTTGAGTATATGTTGGGGTTGAACTTGAAGTCACTCTGGATAATGCGTGGCGTCAGTTGTGTCTTCACCTCTTCCGTCACCTTCGTTAACCACCCTTGTAGCACCGTCTGACCTTTAACGGTCACTTCCACCTGACACGTCCCTATTAATTTCGAAAAAGTCGTTTCCCACGATTGATCGAATATTCTGGCTAGAAAACATGCGTCAAGAGCCTTCTGCTTCCAAACTAGCCAATTGAGCTGGCGGATAATAACAAGTAACTCGAGCAGGTCAATAAGCCGTTCTTGCTCCGTACGAGATAGAAGTGGACACTTATCTGTTCACTTACCATTTCCGCCATCCTTTTTCCTCGGCTGTTTATAGACGGCTTTAAACAGCTCCTGAGTTAGATCCAGCTACGTTTGGAGACGTGGCTTGCTCTGAGAGGCATCAGCCAGCACGTGCTCCAACATCTCTGCTAGCTCCTCCGGGTTTTTGTTCCGCGGGGCTGAACCGTCCTTTGTCCTAATGGGGTTTTGTGTTGCTCCGGTCGCGGCGTCTTCTAGATCGTTTTTTTTCCTCTCCCCATAGTTTCATGTTCATTCTGTGTCTGTGATTCTCCACCGATAATGACCATAATTGTTACCTGTTCCGATCTAGCTTCCTCTCCCGTTTGTGCAGGACCTTCCTCTTCAGGCATCGGACAATCAGGTTCGCTACCTTCCCCAGTATCTCTCTTTACACTATGCTGCGATTCCGGTACTATCTCATCTATCATCTGATTTGTTTCGTTCAAGGAGGTATGTTGGTGTTTCCCCTCCTCCCCTACGTCCTTATCCGGAGGTTTCCGGCCTTCGGTCGGGCCAGTGCCCAGGGGGGGCATCGTTCTACGCTTACTTCCTTCGGTACGCTTAGCAGGGTAGTCCAGATCCTCCTAACCTTCCTGTAAACGCCCCAATGTATACTTGATTTTTGACGGACAAAGCCGTGCCGATCACAATCGTACTTCGGGTGAAGAATACGGCCTTCAAGAGTACAGACTCGCTAAGTTGCGGGTAAGGAGCTGTTGCCGGAAAACTTGCACCACATGCTGACAATAAAGTGATCCTGGCTGCTGCTACATTGCGTTTCGAGACGCTGTATGGACAGACCTGCTGCTTTGTGTTACCTTAGGGCGATGGTGCCTTCCTCATTAATGACGACAATGACGTGTTTATAATGAGCCGTTGTGTTGCACGTAACCTGGAGCATTAGGATTACTCATGCGCTTAATCCTAAGGAGGAGTGCTTGGTTGAAATTCAGGGCATGGATCTGCTGGGTTTACCGCTGGTGTCACCCAATGCATGGTATGATACAATCTACACGCTTCCACACCTTACAATCTCCATGGCTAGGGTACCAGTGTGGTTACTAAAAAGTATGCAACGACCTCCCAGAACGACAAAGACAAGCTTGCGAAAGCGAAAGAGCTTGCGTATCTTAAAGGCTTCAACGAAGGAGCTCTTATCGTGGGGTCACAGAGAGGTCAGAACGTGTGTGATGTCACGGCCGTCATACGTCACCCTTGACATCATAGGTGGAAATACAGTCGAGCATTCCGAGAGTAAAATTAATAAAAATCAATGAAACAAATAATACGCTTGTGCCCATGCGGATGTAGGAGTGTCGGATGCACCAACGTTCTCTAACAACTTGGTGAGTTCAAGCTGGAGGATAGTGATGGACGGCCTGTCAATGGCATAATCTACCACTGGAACGGGTCCCACCTAGAAATATATCTGGCGAACTGCATGCGCGAAATGTGTCATCTGCTACCAATGATTTAAATTTGACGTCACCGAAGATGTTAGCTGCCTCCCTTTACTTTTCTTGTGATTAAGTAAGGCTGAGCAATGTAGATGACATTTTATGGTAGAGCGCAATTGCCACCAATTTTGAAACAAACGGTTTGAGTTCTGTGTTCGCTTAAGCGTATTGAGACAGCCCACCACATAGAGCCCAAGTTGAGCACTTGGGAAGGCGGTAGAAGCGCGACGCACATCTCGCATGTGCCCCACGGTAATTCCACTTCGTAGTGAATAACAGTACAAAGTCGTTTTTGTTGGCTTTTAAAACGATCGACCGGCGAGACTTGGCACGTCTTGGCGGCTTCCGGGGCCTCGCTATACAGCAATCGTTCTAATAGCTCCTTTTGAGCCTCGTAAGTCGTATGAATCGCTACTTGATCGACTCGGTAGCCTATAGCGACCATATATTGAAAAAGCGCAACAATAAAACGAGCTTCTTCTTCGCTCTCGTAAGCAAAAGGTTTTATTTTCCGCTCTCGAGAATTTTCCGAGAAATCTACTAGTTGTCACATACAAAAGGCCAGCATTCCTCGTGGATCCAAGTTTACACACGGTAAATCACCCAACGTATTCTCAATGCGATCGTTGTATCTCCACCAGTAAATGTCAGCATATTCACTTCGACTCCGGCCTTGGCGATCATGCACAATGTGAGGGACCCCAAGACGCAGCAGTCGAGTAAAGAGACTCTGGTGCAAGCGTGTGTATTTTTTCAACGCCAGCGACTTGACGACTGTTGGAAGCTACTTATGTATTGCCCATGAGTACGACATGCTTAAAACTTGGCACGGTTTGCTCTAGTCTGGTAAGAGGTCGCTCTTGTTCGAGCACGCCAATACAAGAGGTACAAAGCTGTCCAACTCACTGATTTGGACCGCTTCTTTGATAGTGAGACAGTCCAAGGGTAACAAGCTTGTTGTAATTGAGCGCCGCGTGGGTACATGTCAAGGGTACAATGGTACCCCCGACGAAAAGTGGAACGACGCTTATACATTCGGAATGCGACTTCTCGATTTGATTAGTGAGACGTGTGGACTCACGGCCGAGACGGTATTACGCAAATAGCTTTTCCAAAACATCGTGTTGAGCAAACGCAGCGCGTGTTTTGAAAATATGCCAACTAGGATCGAAGGGGAAGTCGTGGCCACATTGAGTGACATGCCCTTACCCCTGACAATGCTGCTGCATCAAAGGGATTTGCCAATAATTTGCGCGTCAAGGTCGTGGCGGCCCACGCCCTGGCGCCTCGTGTTGTTGCATTCCTGGGTTCCCGGTTGCCTCTTTTTTAGCCTCATTATGTTCGTTTCATCAAATGTGGATGTCCAAGGCTGAATCCGCCGAGCGCGGTGGCGCTCCGATCCATACAAAATTTCCATGAGATAGCTGGCAAATATTCAGTGAATTTTTATGAGGCTAATCTACAAATGCAAATTGTGGCGATCGAGGTTTTCGGCCACCCTTTTAAAATTTTAACGAAAAATGGGGTTTATCGGTACCGGTATAATTAATTACCGATACCACCAATTCGGTACAGGTTCCGTGGTGTGGTCGGAGGTTTTAGCAGTAGTAAAATATAGTCTAATTAGTTTTAACTATTAGCTACTATGAATTTATGAAATCTAGAATGTAGGCGAGGCTCAGCTATCATGGATTGCGGTTCCCTGCTCATTACACCGGGTCGTCCCTGGTGCGTTCGGTTGAAGCCGTGATCTGGTGCTGGTTCTTGTTCAAATAAGCACTGTAAACTGATCTGCAGTCGGATCCTTTGTCTCTCTTAAAACCGACCTCCTCTTGTATTCTGCACTGAGTCAATTTGGGTTCTACATTGTTTTCAAAGAAACCCAAGGTGTTCGTAAGCATTCTTGGCAATCCCTTGGACAATCATTTGGTTTCGAAGTTGCCACAACCATGCCGTGGCAATTCCACAAAGCCCTTTCGACAATCGATCAAATACCGGAGTGTAAGTGTCATCAAACCGTCCATGTCTAGTCATCATCACCTCTTCGATAAGTTTCCCCCCCATCGGAGGTTTTTTTCATCACCACTGCATCTTGATAGCCGGGTATACGGCGAGAATTAGCTGAATGGCTTGGACCTGATCCGGCTCAACTTGAAGGGTTGGAACAGCATATACGGAATAATCTGCCTCGGATATTCGCTACAATGTCAGATGGTATGCAATCGAGATCACTTAGTTTACACCCGGGGGATAGCTTTGAGATTACGATTGATGTGATGTGGATAATTATGATTTTCACGGAATACTGCCAGGGCATATGATTCCATTTTGGGGAACCTATAGTTGGGCTTCAAATTCCTGGATCCGGAAATTATGAGCGCCGGAACTAGTCCCTCGGAAATACGATACAATTCTGGCTATGCTAATCGGGATTTGAAAATACACCGACTAACTTCGTCTCCGTTTACTTGGCAGGTATTTGGCGTACATGGATTATCGCACACTAGAGTGAAGATAGGACATTGGTTGAGTGCATTGGTTTTAGCGTCTCCAAGAATTGCAGTGGGACACTTCATTGGAGAACCACCGAGCATTTCACTATGTCGAGGCCCTAGACAGCTATTTAACTTCACTGGGATATAGCAGGACCAGGTCGATCGGTTGACGAGACGACACCCGTGGAAAAATTTGGTATCAGCAGCGAAGGTCGTTTAGAAAACTCTATTATCAGGATGTTGC